>VWYK01034534.1:0-10796 GCA_013399775.1 Semnornis frantzii
AAATAAAGTCTACCCCATTTGGATGCTATTGATGATTTTTTTCCCTAAGGAGTATGTCTGACCTAAAACTGCATTACTTTTCAACGAGTCTAACTTATTTTTACATAGAACCAAAGCCATATGCATATATATAACCAAACCTGCAAATGCACACCAAGTATGGATTAATGGCAAGAGGAGTTCTACCTGTCTGCAATTCACTCTTTTACCTGTTTCACTGTCCAGTAAGCAGTGAAATTTTTTGTATAATGTAATGCAGCTTCACAGGGCATTCACTGACTCCATATTCTCCTTAACAAGATAGGATATTAAAAGAATATTCTCGGTCTTCATCTTCAGTATGTTTCAGGGCATACAAGCTGACATGCACACAAGCACAGAATGATTAATCATTCAGATATCAGAAAACAGTAAAATATACAGTCATGCATCATCTCTGAATCTACTGTATATCTCTGCATAAAATACAGAGGAAGCATCACATATTGAGATACAATAACATGATTACAAACTGTCAGCTAATGCTAAGCAGTCCACTCTTTGATCTACTATTCATTAACAACTCCTATTCATAGAATTGACCTAGTTGGAAGAGACCTCCAAGATCATCCAGTCCAACCTATCACCCAGCCCTATCCCATCAACTAGACCATGGCACTAAGTGCCTCAGCCAGTCTTTTCTTGAACACCTCCAGGGACGGTGACTCCACCATTCCCCTGGGCAGCCTATTCCAGTGGCAAATCCCTCTCTCTGTGAAGAACTCCCTCCTAATATCCAGCCTATACCTCCCCTGCCACAGCTTGAGACTGTGTCCCCTTGTTCTGTTGCTGGTTGCTTGGGAGAAGAGACCAATCCCCACCTGGCTACAACCTCCTTTCAGGTACTTGTAGACAGCAATGAGGTCATCCCTGGTTAAACATCCCCAGCTAAAATCCCTGGCATTTCCAGGCTAAAGACCCCCAGCTCCCTCAGCCTCTCCTCATAGGGCTGTGCTCCAGGCACCTCACTGGTTTCATCACCCTTCTCTGGACATGTTCCAGAGAATTCTCTTGAATTAAGGGGCTATTCTACCTTTTGAGAAAAAACAAATTGGAGGAGACAAAAATGTATCCTGTAAAACCTCACTTTAATTCCTTGAAACTCTGCAAAGGCAGTGCCTAAGGTAAACTCCGTGATCTGGAACTATATGGCTAGATCATTCTGCCTGAACATCACGTCCTATGTGACAACCTGTAAGAGCAGCTTACAGTTGATCCACATACCAGAAAACACAAAGCTGAGCAAAGGCTGCACTAAGATACACTGAGAAGTTTTTTCTGAAGATCAGAACAGAGTTTTGATGGAAGCACTGTGTGGGAGACTGCAGTCTACACAGACTGCCTATAAGGTAATTGGAACCTGTCAATAAACCAAATAACCTGCATGATTCATCCCTATTCTTCATCCCTAAGGTCTGGTTTGGAGATACTTTGTATTCCCTGAATTGCCTCACTGCTTGAGGTACTCAGAAAAGCAGAGTTAACAAAACTCAAATATGAGATCATGCAGCTCTGTGTCTTTATGAAAGGAGAGAAGTGGGAGAAGGGAGAAGTGAAATGAAAAAGTGTGGATAATGCTGTTGCCTGATTGTGGGCCCTTCTCAGAGCTATTGATTTTCTGCCATAGCTTTTTACTGAAATCACAGTATGGCCTTCTGCCTGACCGAGATGCATTTTCCTGTACACATACTCCCTGGTGTCTCTGTATTATCACATTATCCTCACATGACAATTCTCAGGATCTCTGTCGCTACTAGAAGTTGACATACAGGTTTCCTTCATGAAAACATAAAGCTGCAGCAACTTCCAGTCCAGCTTAAATTTAATCCATTGCTGCTGATTCTTATTCACAGTACCTTGTTCTCGGCATCAGAACTCTCCCTCCTTGTTTCTCTCCAAGGGAAAATGATGTTTGCTGAGAAGCTGTGCTAAAGCTCTAATTAGTATGTACTGCATTGAGCAAAAAGCACACCAAACAGGCCTATTTTAAGACTGTTTTTAAATCGTATTACATTCAAGATACGCTTCCTCTGCTGTGTAGGCCCACACAGTCACTCAGGGTTTAATGCCTGCTTCAATTGCTGGCTGTTTCCCAAGTTTTCACTCCCTTCTGTCTTATTCTATACCCATGGAGACAACAAATGAGCTGTTTCTACCATCAAGAGAAGCTCCTTGCTGAGTCAAAAAAATGAGCTCTAGTTAGAGAAGAAAATATTCTCAAACACAGGTGTACAAGTGACATCATAATTACAGCCAGAATAGATGGCCTGCAAATTGCACGGCATTCATAATTAACAGTGTTCTATAATGAAGACTGCTCTGTGTGGTTACAACCTAATAATGGTTCAGAGCTGCATGAATAAAACTTTATTTCACTGAGAAAATGTAGATCAAATATTCACTGAAGTAATCTACCCTACAGTGTAAGGTCCCTGAGTCACGGATGAAACTGGGGGTTATTTAAATACCAATCAAATTAAATTCGTTCTTAAACACGTGTTTTCCACAGAAACTGAAGCCAGGATAATGGTAACTACAGCACAGGTATCTTTTCTGGGGCCTGACAAGGTAGGTCCTGGGTCCTGAGGGAACTGGAGGATGAAGGTGCTGAGCCACTAGCCATCACATTTGAGAAGTCATGGCAGTCAGGTGAAGTTCCCATTGACTGGAAAATGGGAAACATAACCCATATTTTTAAAAAGAGAAGTGAGGACCTGGGGAAATACAGATCAATCGGTCTCACCTCTGTGGCTGGCAAAATCATGGAGTGAATCCTCCTGGAAACTATGCTAAGATACATGGAAAATAAGGAAGTGGTGACAGGCAACGTAGTGTTGCTAGGGTCAAATCACACCTGACCAATTTGCTGGCCTTCTACAATGGGATTACAGCACTGGTGGATAAGGCAAGAGGAACTGATGTCACCTACCTGGACTTGTGCAATGCATTCAGCGCTGTCCCACATGGCAACTTTGTCTCTAAATTGGAGAAACACGGGTTTGACAGATGGACCACACAGTGGATAAGGAATTGGTTGGCTGGTCGCACTCGCACCTCACCTGGAGTACTGAGTTCAGTTCTGGGGCCCCCAACATAAGAACATAAACTTATTGGAGCGGGTCCAAAGGAGGGCCACTTCCAGTCAGTGTGCAGTGTCCTCACTCCTGAAAAGGGGTAAGAGTCTGTTCTGTTATCCAGAACCAGGTATTCTCATGGCCCCAAGTGGAACACCTGGACACATCTCATTATTGGAAAGGAAATGCTTTCAGTCCTTGGTTAGTCAATGGGAGGAGGCTTGTATCTTCAGATAAACCTTGATTATTTCCTTGAATGTTTTAATTTTCTCTTGGATTCCTTGTCAGACATGTTTCTGAGGGATGAGCTGCACTTTCTTTCCCTGTTCCCTGTGTTTTTGGTGTAAGACAACCATCCCAGAAGTGTGGATATTTTTCTGCTTTGAATATCTTAGGTGGTCCTGTTCAGTAGGAACATTTTCCTGCACAATGACTGGGTATCACTTAGGATCACTGACACTTGCATAATTTTAGTAGAAAGTATCTAGGAAAAAAGTTGTTTGTTAAAATTAATACTGTAAAATAAGTCAATTAAAAGTCACCACAGAGTACAAATTCCTCAGGCTTTACTATTTCACAAAGAAAATTAACAATTGATGAGCGTAATTTTAGTGTTTAGCCCTAAAAAGTAAGTTGAATTCTGTGGGGAATGTGCTTGACTCAGGTTGCCATGACTGTTGCTGATCTTTAATAATTTTTTATTTCTAAAGTGAGAGCCAGGTTTAAGTTATAGATGGTGCACAGGGAAAGCTAAATGCTGTGAGAGAAAGTGCAAAGTTCCAATAGTACACTTTCATGGGGAGGAAGGGAAGTTGATTTCCTTTTAAAACAAAGAGATGGTAAATGGCAAGGTTCTTAAAAAGAGTATCAATTGATCTGCAATCTGCCTTTTACCAAAGAAATATTATTTTGATCTCTAAAATGCGATAGGAAATATGGCTTAAACTCAAAGACTTTATCGATTTTAAGAGCAAAAAATCTACAAACCACTTGAGATAGAGATTTCTGATGGAAAGTATTCAGTAACTGATGCCTTCAAGACACAAGAGATGTGAAATAATCTCAGAAATTAAAAAATGGATTTTCTAAAGCAAGAGGAGAAGGTTGTTTATAAAAATACTTTTCTTTTTTGATTATGTGGAACAGAATGGTAGCCACTGTATAATACTGTGAAGGAAAACAACACTATCTAGAAAATTAAAAGTTCAGAGCTGATGTTGGTGGTGGTCAAGGTGTTTTCTAATAAAAAGCAAACAAACAAAATGACAACAACAAAATCTCCACCTGCTTCAATTTCCTTCTCACCTGTAAGGTTTGGTGCTTTTATTTCAACAAATTATTTCATTGGATAAGATAAAGTCACATTTGTTTGAACTTCTTAATTCTTAATTTGTGGGGAAAAAAAATCCAAACCAAACTTATTTGTAATTTGTCTTTTGTACACATGTGGTAAAGTTCTTGTCAGTTAAGCTCTATAATTGTAAGATTATGCTGCCAATGTTTCCAGGGCTCAGTTATTTTTTTCCGTTGGAAAAGAAGGACTATTGTAAATGTTGTTGTAAAGAACTGTTTTCTCCCCCTTTACTCTGCTCTTGTCAGACCCCACCTGCAGTACTGTGTGCAGTTCTGGAGCCCCCAGCACAGGAAGGACGTGGAACTGTTGGAGTGGATCCAGAGGAGGACCACGAAGATGATCAGAGGGCTGGAGCAGCTCTGCTATGAGGACAGGCTGAGAGAGTTGGGGCTCTGCAGCCCGGAGAAGAGAAGGTTTCGAGGAGACCTTATAGTAGCCTTCCAGTATCTGAAGGGGGCCTACAGAAAGGCTAGGGAGGGACTATTTACAAGGTCTTGTAATGACTGGACGAGGGGCAATGNCAATCAGGTAGAATAAGTACAAAATCCACTAGGCCCAAATGGGCCTTCTAGAGTTCTCCACCCCTTCCACCCTCAGTCAGCCAAAGGGTAGGCTGAAACCGTCCCCCCAGCTGAGCCTACAAGGCCTCAGTGGCTCAAATCCCTATCTGTCATCTGCTGCACAAACCATGAGATAGAAGCTTGCACTGCTCGAAGAGGGGAAGGGAAGAAAGGCAGGGATGAGAAATGGGAGAGACCACAGTCACCATTGTTGAGTACAGGTTTTGAGCTTGTTTACGGAGGCTCTAACATAAGTGCCAGGGAGGATTCCTTGTTCCTGATGACCGAAAAAACTCTTCAGCAATGTTTTCATCTCCCTAAATTAATTTTGAACTCAATTTTTTTTTCCAATGTAAAAGATTCACTGATTCTATGATCTATGGCAGAAAGGACAAGAGGCAGAGTTGCAGCAGCCAGTATGGGTTTTATGCTAGCATTTACAAGTCACTTTGCAGAAAGTATAAAGCACTTTAAGACTCTGATGGTGCCAAGGAGCACTGTTAACATCGGATTTTAATATGTTCAAGGTCAATAAAATTGAGGAAATTTAAATCTAAAGATGTTAGATATTTGCTTGTTTCCAATTTAAATTATTGTTATTCTGATGAGGTCAGGGCCCAATTGTACAAGGACACTGGGACCTGCAGAATGATGGTAAAAACATGCCCTGATTTCCCAAAAAAAGAATAATAACAATTGTTAGCATTTGTATCACTCTTAGTATCAAAATATGCTTGAGCACTTTCAAAGCATGTCTCTGGACTCTGCCCTATGATGGTTACTCAATCGTGCTTGAGGCCAGCAGCACAACTGCATTATGTACCAGCCCTTCATCCTCTTTCAAAGGCAGCTACCAACAGAGGCGGACAGTAGAACCGAGTCAATTGGACTAAGTGAGCAGCAAATAGTACTGTTGCATTTACAAAGCAAGAAAACCAAACTGCCTCTGAAAGCTCCTGAGGTTCTCTGGCATTCCCATGCCTCCCACAGGAGAGACTTCCAATCACCTGTCCGTTTGGCAGTACTAGGATATCCTCACTGGAGTGACAGAAGTTAGCTAGGTTTGCACAACTCATGAGAAAAAATGAAACATGGCAGGGATGTGAGACGGGAAGCTTGGCTTATCTGTACTGATTTTGCTGGTGTTCTGACAATTTATGCCAATCTAAATCTTGGCCAAAATAGTTTTAAATGGTATCATAAAGTTAAAAGGAAAATGTGACTCCTGGCCACACCAACAGATTAGTTTTGTCAGAACAAAGCCTTCTATTGCTGACTTCATGACTTGGCAAAATCACTGTAAATAAAGGCAACAAGGAATTTGCCAATTCCCAGCTTGTCAAGATCTTCAACAACCAACAAACCACAAAAGTAATTACAGACAGTTAATATGCAGAGTAGGAGACCATTTTCTAAAAGGCACAATTACTGTGTCCCTAGAGGCTGGGTTTAAGTCTACACCCTGAATTAATTTCCATTCATTTCCATCTGAAATTTGTTTGGGTTTCCCAAGATGAAAGTTTGAGGTATTTCTAATTTATCTGAGACTTCATCACGAAGGAACTTGCAGTATACATTTCAGTGGTATGTTTTGGTTCCTCATTCCCATGACATTTGGCAATAGCAAGTTTTCCGTGAGGCTGGTTTCTAATCAGCCCAAAATAAATACCTTGTTTTCAGCATCTTAATTTAGAGGTTTTTTTAGTGTCAGTGGGTTGGTATTGCTCTGTCTCCTTTGTTGACTGTTCATTTGCAGAGACATGTTGAGAATCCTGTGAATCTACAAACTGCAGGGCCTATGAACATCTAAACTAATTTCCTGTATAAAAACCATCACAAATTTCACCAAATGTCCACAAGTACTTGTGTTCATCATAACATGTATGGATTTCTGAATAGAAATGCAAACATGTGTTCAGCAGGGAAACAAGTCTGAATCCAGCTACACACAGGTTGCAACAACAACAGAAGGGGAAAAAAATGACACATTATAGCCCTTCTGTGTTGCTCATGCAGTGGAAAAAGCATTGAGTTAATGGGAGTGCTCATTCTCAGAAGAGAACAAGAAGAGATGACAGTAATCTAAAAATTATTTTTAAAATATAAACATCTAAAAATTATTAACAATTTAATAATATGAATAATTATGCTATTAACTGCTGGGTAGTAAGTCAGCAATGGGAAACACTACCTTCTTTCTGGGTTTGCATGCAGCAACATCTAGGTGTCGAGTTTCTCTCTGCCCCGGTGCAACCTCTGGCTGCAGTTTCCACTCTGCCACAACTGCCATGCTGTACCTGTGGTGCTCAGCAGTCTGAAAGCTGTTGACTGGTGGACATTCACATCATTTAACTTTAAGCATTCCTCGTTTGATACATCATCTTTGTAAACAGAGAAGAGAGGCAGACTCCTAGAATGGATTCTCTGCATCGTCCTCCAGAAGCCTCATTTTCCTTCATGGAGCTGTGCTTCTTAGGAACTGTTCTACAAGTAGCCTTTATTGTTTCACTTTTCTGGCTCTTAGATAGAATATGCATCATTCTTTGACAGCGGATAATTTATTCAGAGGCATTTTTTCAAGTCAGAGGAGCTACTCTCAGCCTCAACTGAGTTTCTTGGTAAATTTGCCCTTTGCAAAATAACAAAAAGAAAGAAGATAAAGCTCAGAATTGTTCAGCTACAACAGTAAAGCACACTCTGGGGCTAAACAAACTCCTCAGCCTCGCTTCAACAAAAAGAGTTTGAATTTAGCAGTGGAGGGAGTCTTTACTAAATTTGGGAACATATGGTTCCTGCGTGTACTGTACTTTCTTTCATTTGTGACTTTCCCATGGCCACAAAGGCGGCCAGATAGAAACAAATTTAGAGAAGCCCAGGCCACTTCTGCCACTCATTAGTAGGAGCAGCCTTGAACAGCGTAGCAAATAAAAGTTAAAAAAAAAAAAAAAAAAAAAANCAACCCTAAAAAAACAGCTGCTTTTAAATCCTCAAGTTCAAATCCTGTTACTGTATATCTCCATTCTTCACTAAAAAAAGCTCCATTAAAACTAAGCAGATATATGTCACATGAGCATAACATCATCTCTTTCTTCCCCTTATGCATCCTTACTATAGACATACCAAGTATCTTGTTGAGAAACTTCTGTTTTGCACAACAGTTTTAAAGGACAGTACAATACATGAAGGGATCCTACAGGAAGGCTGGAGAGAGACTTTTCATAAGGGTGTCTAGCAATAGGACAAGGGGAAATGGTTTGAAGATGAGAGAGAGCAGGTTTAGACTGGATCTCAGGAAGAAGCTCTTCAGTACAACAGTGGTGGGACTCTGGAATGGGTTTACATGGGGAGGCTGTGGATGCCTCCTCCCTCGGGCATTCAAGGTCAGGTTGGACGAGGTCTGGAGCAGTTGAGTCTGATGGAGAGTCTCCCATGCCCACGGCAGAGAGGTTGGCATACATGATCTCAAAGGTCTCTTCCAAATGAAGCCATTGTATGATTCTATGACACTAAAATGCAGCCTTCATATTCACTGTATAAGATTATGTTCAACTTCCAGTTATCCAGTGTTATTTTCTCCAAAGTATATACCAGCTAATATGATTTTTGACAGCATCTGCCCTTGAGATGCCTCTAAACTACAGTGGGATTACAGAATCTTGAAATCTGCTGAGGAAGACTTTTTAGCAGAATGACCTAAAAATTACAGGGCATGCCTGTGTATTCCCTAGAAATTCTCATTCAGTGGCTTTCGGTTTTCTTTTCCTCTCCAATGATTTGCAGACCTTTAAGCATTTCTCTTTGGATCTCCTATGTCAGCACAGCAGTAATATCGTTGCCTTTTTTAATTACCTTTCTCTGATCTTTTAGAACCACCTAATAGACCTCCTGGGATCCATAGAGCATAATCTGAAAATGACAAGTTAATAATCTTGTAAGGACAGACCCTTAAATGATTGCCCTTCAAAGGACATACTTTAATAACATTGAATATATTATATACTAGTTCCTACTCTTCCATCTTGAGTAACAGAAAAAAAAACCAACTGCAATCTCCATTATCCTTTAAAACTACATTTGTTTATATTGTCACAAAACCTGCCCAAAGCACATCGAGGAGATCAAGGTCAGCAGAATGGTGAATCCCAGGCTCAGTAATTACACAGAGCTACAGTATGCAAAATATACTTGATGGTAACATTTATTTTCATATGTCTTTCTCTGTGAAGAGGGTTGCAGAGTGCTTCATGCAGAGCAAACTACTCATAGTTCAAGAAACAAGGGAGGACACTGAATGGAACTTCATTTCAAAAGAAAAAGTAAAACAGATTTTAGTACTGGAAGTTTTAATGGTAATGCACCCTAGAGAGAAATAGCACTTAGAAAAATGTACTGATGATACTGTCTTTTCAATAAAGACATCAAAGCAAGAATTTCTATGGTGCTTTTGATCCTGGAATCTGAAGGTGAAATTTTCTGTTCAGTACATGAGGCATATATTTTTGTGAGGTTGCCATTATCTTTAAGCTTTCAATGGCACACACACTTTTTCCTAGACACTACACAAAGGTAAATTTAGGGCATATGAAGTTTACTAACGAACAACAACAAACTACAAAGCAAACTCATCGACTCAAGAATTTTATTTGAACTCTCATTTGACAACTCAGAACGGTTCTCAAACCTGAAGGAGCACTAATCTAGAAACTCTTGTGAAGTATGTTGCAGGTTCACAGAGCTCTGATTTGTAAAATCAAGTCTAGTCAATAGACCTGGCCAACAGGAAAAACCATGGTAATTTCAAGACCACTTTCTAAGAGTGTGCAGAGGAATAGGTTTTCAGGTGTTAATCCTCAACACTAGCTGCCCAGCTCACAAGTTAACAGCCTGGTTGTGACTTCAGCATCCCAGTAAGCAGGAAAAACAGTATTAGTGTTTTTTTAAGTCTCAGTCTTGCTTGCGAGAGCTGAAGTCTTTGAAATACCTGGTCCTTGCTGATTAAACATACAATGTTTGCTATAGCAGCTGAAATGCGTGTTTAAATTCCAGACAGAACAAACTCAAATGCCATCCGTGCTTTAAAGGGATTTCAAGAAGGTATTGGAAGATTCCTGTGAACAATTTGCAATGTAAAAAAATCCAAACCCATTTCAAAAGTTCTTTGACTCAGGCACTTGATCTATCTCTCCAAAAAGAGAAAGAGAGCAGATGGTCAATGCAGGCAGATGGTTTTCAGTAGGGGTGTCTCATCCTCTAAGTCATACATTTATCTGAGCAGCATGTGCCATTCCCTGTTTTACAGAAACATCCTAAGCTCAAAGATCAGGATTGCTTAACTGCACATCAGCTGCTGGATCTAAATGACAGCAGGAGAAGGTTTGGGTTTAGTTCTCCATGGAATAACCCCAAAGTATTTAAACTTTCGGCAGTTTAAAAACTGCTCACTGGCCTTTTCCCCTCACAGGGGAGATCGTGTGACAGCAATCATGTAGTTTGCAGTATGTTTCATCACATCCATAGATCTGTCATTATGCAAGAGGCAGTTTATCATGGGCTGGCTGCCATCACTGTCACAGTGATAGACAGAAACACTAGAGACCTCAGCTGTAATCTGTTTTCTCTTGCACTGAAGAATATCAGGCAAAGTAAACACGTATGAATCGTTCTCCGATCAGGGGTATCTGCCAAATACCATGGGTTCATAGCAATAACGTTTTTAAAAGGGATTTGTGCTTGCTATACTTGCCTTTTCTTCCTGTCCATCAACCGACA
>VWYK01034535.1:0-11835 GCA_013399775.1 Semnornis frantzii
CTGACGTTCTGTGATTCTGTGATGGGCTCAAGCTGGGTGTGGACCAGGAGCTGTGTTAGAGAGGCATAATATATTGTGAGTGCTATCCTTCCTAGAGATAGTGTTCATCTCTTGTATGCAAGGAATTGGGTGTTACTGCACCAAAGGATTCCAACAATGCTGAAGTAATTGCTGTAAGCAGAGCTTTGCAGAACTAGAATACATCTTCTTCATAGTGTTGAGAGCTACAGCCACAGCTGTCTTTCCAATATTTGCAGTTTCACCTGTGAGGATTTAAGGAGGACCGCAACTTTCTGCAGTGTCCGAGTTGGGATTTTCGTCTTCAGCAACTGGAGCAATGATGATGTGTGGGTGCTATGAGCCCTAGTTTGGGAATTCAGTATCCTGATGAGGTTACATGTCATAGGATTATTGTTTAACTACAACAGTGGGTGGTTAAGAGAGAAAAAGCAAAATATTGTGAAAGCTTTCTGTGTTATGAAGACAGTAGTAGTGGATGAAGAGGAATAAACATTTGTTGGACTTTCTACCAGTGGCTGATTTTTGTACATACTTAACTAAGCACTCAAACCTGTGTACAAGGTACTGCAGTAATTTCAGCTTTAGACATGCTGATTAAGGCTTCATCCTTAAGAGAAGCAATGTTAGTGATGGTCAGAGTGCCTGCTCTGTCAGCAAGTCTAAGGCTAAGTATAAAGGTGTTACCATTCTAGGCCAACAAACTACTACAACTTAGTACTCTCCTACTTCACATAACCTTGGAGTCAGAAGTAGCAGGTACAAAATGCTGTTAGCTTTTGTAGCGTTTGTTGTTTTGCTTCAAGTTACACCATTAGCTGTACTAGCATAAATAATCATATTTGTCAACTGCAGGCACATTAGAAATAACTCATCTCTTGTTTGACTCATAGTAGTGCAAAATTTACTGTAGCTTGACATATAAACTCCACATTTCTTGGAACTGAAAGGGGCTGATACTGGTAGACCTTTCCTCAAGGTAAAGCTAGCAATTCTGCCCCCTTCTCACAGAACAGATTGATTTGGAGTCTCTCTTTTTAAAATGGAATTCATGAGTCTCACCTGGGAGCATGCAACACTTGCTCCAATATCCTTTTATTTTAGGAAGGTCTGTAAGCTGCAACTACAAGTAAACATTATATGGAGAAAGAATATGTATATTTACATCAATACGGCTGTAACAGAAAGTGCAAATGATCACACAAAGGAGCTCTGGATAATATACTTCATTTTACAAGATATTTGTGAAGTCCTTTTGCTCATGCTTAGAATCCTCTTCCTACAGCAACCATCAGGATTAATAACTGAGCACTTGTTCTTGGTTCTGTCTCTTATCTTTTCGCCAGTTTCCACAATAGGTAGAGGTTGCTAGCAGTGTCATGCCGAGGTTTGTACTGCTGGATCTGAAGAAGGGAGTGAGTAGGAAAGTGAAAAACGTGTAGGATACTTTGTTACCCAGGATTTTGGAACCCAAGGTTGAATATAAAATGTGAGGAAGCACTTAGTGAAAAGCACCTCCACATATACAAATGTTGTTTCCTTGTAAGAAGGAGCTTCATATCGTTCTCTAGTGTTCAGAACATAGCAGAAACATTTTAAAAGACCAGCGGTGCTGGGAACTGAAGTCAAAATCGCAACCCTATTGCTCTGTAAGTCTCCCATGTGTCGCTGCCATCAGCATCCTATGTAGCTTTGGTCAAGTTTGAAAGGATGTAAAAATAACGAAATGGCACAAAGCAGGGCAGAAAGATAACCAGAAGTACAGTACAAGTTTTACATTGTGAATAAACATCTGAATTGTTTCAGCTGGGTAGAAGAAATAGCAAAGGAGAACTTGACATTTATAAAATTTAAAATATTATTGCAAAGGAGAGCAGAGAATGGTGGTGAGTGACCTGATACCAAAAAAAACCAAAAAAACAAACCAAAAAACCCCCAACCAACAAAAAAAAAAAAAAAAACACCAAACTGACATGAAGCAGTAAACCAAAGGCAGGGTTATTACCCTAAGCAAACAGTGAAACCTGCTATTCAAAATTGTATCGACAGGTTCAAAAGTCAGTGTTTCTGACCAGACCAGCTGCACTAACGGCTATCCAACACAAGCCAAACCTGGTCTCTGCCTTAGGCACTCCCAGAACAGCTCAGGAGTTTGGAGAGGAGTAAGGACATCTTTTGTTGCATTGCTTTTCCTATGTGTGTCCTGCCAGCCTGAGTCAGGGGCTGCTGCTGTGAGGTTTTTCCCCTTGTGTAGACACAGTTTTGCAGTAAGAGGTGAAAGCTGAGAACAGAGGCCTTGTGTTAACCCCTTCACTCTACCTGCCCAGGCCCTGGGCTGTGGAGTTGAAGCTGCTTGTTAGTGCTGTGTAGAGCAGTGATGCGTGGATGGCTTTGCCTGTCCTCTGAATGAACATGATTTGGAGCCTAAGCAGAGTGCTATCCAGTGTAAGATACCAGTGGGCAGTCTTACCTTGCATTATTTTATCACACGTTTTACACCAAAGCCACTCAGGCTGCATACAAATTGAAGAATGCTGTAATGACCGCTTAGCACTGGGATTATTTTTCAGCTTAATGAAAATAAGAACTTCCACCTCAGGAAAAATACTTCTTTCACATCTTGCACTTTTTTTCATAAGAACACTGAGGAAATGGGCACTTCTTGGTAGTTTATGAAATTGCTGGCAAGGCTCACCTTGTGAGGACCTTTGAGCAGGGATGATCTTACTCTTCCCAGTGATACAATCTGAGGGCTTTGGCATGCTTTGCAAGTAATGAATCACTTCTTTGTGTTTTGATGGCAGTACGACCCATAGAGTCGGCAAATCTGAGCATGAAATACAACAGTTCCAATGGAAGGGGGTCAAACCTCTTACACTATTGTCATTGTCTTGTTTCCTTATGAATAGCTGGAAGTAGCATTTCCAGTCATTAAACGTTGCTGCATTTTAGCTGTGCTTGTCCATTCTGGTCAGCCATGAGGTTTTAAAGAGACCGGAACTTGAATACCCAGGTGCTCCATATTTGAGATTGACATTACCAGTTCACTCTTGTACTCTGCATGCAAAGCCTGCACTTGCTGGCAAGACAGCACAGGTGCCCCTGCCTGCTTTCAGCACCTGACTGTCCAGAGGATGTAAACTTTGCATTAATTGCATTTGTGCCATTACGAATATTCAAATTACTGCTCTCAGTTGGAAGCTGGTTTAGTCTCAGGTGTAAATAATCACCTTCCCTTGATAGTTTTTACCTTTACTGGTTTAATATCACTCTATACTAGAATGAACAATTCATGGTTTGAGCAGTGATGAAGCCCTACAAGACATTCAGGAATAAGTCTTAGGAATTATTCTGTATGGTTTATACTGTAGGGTTTAGTCCCCAGATCAAAGCATCATTAAAAGATTAAAAAGTTTTATTGATTAAACATCTACCTCAAAGGTATTCAGCAGTTCTGTAACAGATCACAGAAGGCTTCTTGCCTACTTACCCCCAGACCTTTCACTCCTGTGCAACACTAATTATTGTTTTAAAATAAACTTTATTGAAGGTACAGCCTCACTCTTCAGAAAAGTGGGACTTTTGCCATGAGGATGGGGCATCACCCACCTGCTCTGTAGCCAGTAAAAGAATTTCACTCTCTGCCTCCACCCAGTGAGAAGTGCTCCAAGGGCAGCCTTGGGGAGCAAGGTGCCTTGGAGCTGGAATTCCCCCTGGCACGGATCCGTGAAGCCATAGGTACAGGTGTGACTGAACATGCTTAGACAGCTCCAAGTAACCTGAAGCCCAATTTAGAAATAAGTCAAATTTATTCCATCTTAAAGCTGTTGACTAGCTGTTTCTTTCAAGCTTACTATAACCAGTTTACAAGCAACACATAGCCTTCACTGAAGACCTAAAACCAGCTGCATGACCCTTTGCCAGTGCAGAAGTACCAAGGTAGCTAAACCTAACCATGGTGCTTGTCAAGATTTTAACTCCCTTCCCACTGAGGGACAAAGTTTAAGAACTATTGGCTAGTGACCTCCAACTGAATATAACTGCTTTAATTGCAGATTCTTAGAAGAGTCATTCAAAGGAAACATTTCACCTACAATTTATGGAGAATCAATAGGAAGTTATGGTTTCCAATTTACAACTTAATGCTCAAAACGAAACTCATGCTGAAGTGGCTCCTCATTCACTGCAGAGTGTAACAAGCAACGACTCATTTGAACAGAATGAAGCAACTTGAGGCTGGGTTCTACTTTATGCCAGTTTTGTATCTTTAAAGACTTTATAAAGAGCCAAGACCAAATTTTGAGCAAGCAAAAGCACAACTCTTTTCATGCAAGAAACTGAGGTTATATAAATTAAATATATATATGGCCATTTAATCTAGCGGCGTTAAGGCAGAACTGGGGCTTGAGCCAGGTGGAGTATGAAAGCTGCTCACTCTGAAAGGACAAATAAGCCAAAGTGCTTTATTAAAACAAGAACTGTAAAATCATGACCTCAATTGGAAGCTAACAGGCTGGAAAGGGGAGTGGTTGGATTATTTTGTTATCTAAAAAGAGTCTTGTAATCACGTTGGTGTCCAACGTCCAAGTTAGCGCAGAGAAATGATAGCAGGCTGTTTTCTGCATCCAGTAAGAGAAAGAGCATGTTCAAACTGAATCAAGATGTTTTAAATAGATGTTTGAGAGCAGTTTTTAACAGTGGATATACTGATGTAACTGAGTGACTGACTGCTGGAAGATAGGAAGACTTCATCCTTATTGATTTTAAGAATAGCTTGGGACAGGTGACAAACGTTCCATCCTCTCATCTTTAAATCCATTTGAGATGAAGCTGGGTATCACTAGTTGTTCTTAAACTGCTTTAAAGACCAAAAAAACCCCAAAACTCAGACAAAAAAAAAAAAAAAAACAACAAAAAACCCAAAAAACCACCAACAAACAAAAAATAACTAACACATGGGGGGAGGGAGAGAGGAGGTGGTATGGCACATGACAATTCGCCCAGGTCATCCCTGCTTAAAGCAGCAGCTAAATGGACAGGGAAAAGCTCAGGAAAGATTTCGGAACTTCCATCTCTGCTGTACTTGGGCTGATCTCCCTCACCTGCTTCTCATTATTTTAACAAGTGCCCTTACGTCTTTGTGCACAGAGAACACATGAAACTACCACCGTTTCACTCGTGCATAAATAAAGAAGGTGATAACCATGTCACAGATCAATGGCAGCTCATCCTCAGCTAGGGCTGCATGTCTCCCATTGCCTACACAGCTGAGATTGCAGCTGCCTGTGCAAACGAACAACCACACAGCTTTTGCTCATACAAACAGAGCCACCTTTCCTTTCCCCTCCCCTCAGCTCCTCTCCTCAAAAAAGTGGGGAAAATATTACTGAGCTAATGGTGTGGGGTTTGTTCTTCTCTGAATTTATTGCACAGCTCTAATGTATGTTATTCAAATGCTGGTAAAGACAAGATCAGCAGATTTCCACTTTGGAAGTGTTATGAGACATTAACCTATGGCAGAGCACTCTGGAACAAACTATTTTACATTTCCATGGTCAGGTGTTGCCTCTGTTTCACAGAGCACAAACAAAATGTGTGAAACATCTTTAAAACTGGGCTCGCGTCTTTTTGTACGTTAAAGTTGATTTTCAGGCTTTGGCACTCTGTACAGAACTTTCCATGGATCATAGGACTCACAGACCACACAGCTTCCTATCTTGCTATAACATGGTTGTCTACCTACCTTATCAGTTCCTTTCTATTGCTAAATTGATACAGTTGCCTTTTAAAATTAGCTGTCTTCCCCCCCCCCCTTTCCTGCCACGTTGTTCTCTATTTAACCAAGCCACCTTCTGCCATCTTCCAGGTTGAAGTGATTCAGTCCTTATGTGGAAAAATCTGTTCTTACGCCACTATTGTCTGTAGCTCGATTACCTCTCTCCCACACCGAATCTAATGCTGCTGTCCTCTTTCAGTCTTGACTTGGAGGCTAACTAAACCACACAGCATAGTCTTCTCCAAGACCAAGGGCTGTTATTTCACTTGATATTTATCTATTAAAAATGTGAATTTATCTCCTTGGGACTTCAGTGGCGAGGACAGAGAACATGCCACCGTACATTTGCCTTTTTCAAAACTAGCTTGCTCAGGGGTTCAGAGTCCTCCCATGAGCCACTAGTGTGCCCCAGCCAGACATACCCACATGCTGACTGCTGCTACAGCAGTTCTGCAAAAGCTAGCTCCAGCATACCAAATGTGTCTCTTAGCTTCTGGCAGCCTGATGAAGACTTGGCCTCTTCAGAAAAGCAAATTTATTTGTCTAACAACTTACGGATAGTCTGGCGCCAGGGACGGAGTCTCATTCATCTGAGAGCTTTTGAATACCTCAGTCATGAGATACTGTCCTCATCCATCCTCTTCCTTCAGTCTGCTACTGGGTTCCTGTGTGCTTTCTAACTTTTGCCACAGACCTGGCAGCACTCACACTGCCAGACATGTTGCACCATCCATTACTGGCCCAGATGGATCTAACCTTATGCACTGACAAAGTGCCATAAAGGAGAGAAATCAACCAGCTACGATACGTGACTGTCAAGGAGGAGGAAAGGGGAGCCAGCAGATTTCCTTAGGTGCTTGACTTTGCAGCACAGACACCAAAGGTCTCTGTGGCACTGTCCACATACAAGAGGCTTCCTAGCATTTTGTAAAAAGCTGAAAGCAACACCTATCAGCCTTACACATCTGAGTCAGTGCTACAACTGGCACTTGTAAATCCAGCATGCAAACATCTGTCACTTGAAACAAGGACATGGACCTCCTCCAGACAGGTTCTGGAGGCTGGAACAGAGGTTCTGGTGGCTAGTGGTAATGCCCACTGCAGAAGATATGACAAAGGCACTCCCAAATGCACCTCAGGCAAAAGCAGATCAACGAGACAGCGCTCAGATAGAATCACAGAATCTTTGGCATTGGTAGGAACTTCCAAAGTTCATCTAGTCCAGCCCATCCCTGCAGTATGCAGGGACATCTTTAACTTCATCAGGATGTTCAGAGCCTGGTCCAGCATGCCCTTGAATGTTTTTGTGGTTGAGGCATTCACAACCTCTCTGAGCAACCTGTACCAGTGTCTCACCACCCTCACAGTGAAGAATTTCTTCCTTATATCTAGTCTAAGTCTCACCTCTTTCAGTCTAAACCCATCATCCCTTGTCCTATCACTCTAAGGCCTTCTAAAAAAAAAAGTGCCTTCACATCTTATAGGCCCATTTAAATACTGAAAAGCCACAATAAGGTGTCCCCAGAGCTTTCCCTTCTTTAGGCTGAACAATCCCAACTCTCAGCTTTTCTTCAGGGGTGTTCCATCCCCCATATCATTTGTGTGGCTCTCCTCTGGACTCACTCCAACAAGTCCATGTCTTTGAAGTGTTGGGCACCCTGGAGTTGGTCACAGTATTCAGATGAGGTCTTACCAGAGTGAAGTAAGGGGGCAGAATTCTCTCCCTTATCCTGCTGTACACACTTCTTTTTGTGTAGCCTAGGATATGGCTGGCCATAATCCCTTGTCCTCACGAAATGAGAGTAACAGTATGAGGAGGTGAGGAAAGACTATTTTTACAAACATCCTTAAGCTTTATAACTTCAGTTTTGCAGGAGTGCACTTCTTTACATGCATCCCACACTGTCACTGCTAGGGGAACTGTGGGGCAGGTTCCTCATGCAAAGGGGAAAAGAGGAATCTGGTTTACATCAGAAATGTGTTTATATGGCCTGAGAAAGAGATGGCAGAAGACAAATCACCATTGGTCTGTGGAGCAGCACTCCACCAGAGGGGCTAGTTCACCACCAGTTGTTTGCATAGCCACTTGAACAGAGAAGCTGGGAGACCTGACTTGGAATAGCTACCAGTTTCCTCTATACAATTCAGATTCAGCCTCACCCTGTTTTCCATCCTCCTGAGCAATTCCCCTCTACCTCCTCCAAACAATGCTCTTGGGACAATTTCCAGTGCTTCACTTGCAGTCCAGCTTTTGGTCCCTGCTTCTCCCAGCTCACTCTCCGTGTCCCTTCCTTCCCTTCCCACATGTTCCTAGCTGCCTTTTAAACCAGTCACAGCTTCCAGTTGCCCCTCCTCATCAAATCTGAGTCTCTCATCCATCTCACACCCAAGCCTTTTGCCCAACAGATTCTGCTCCCTACAACTCAAAGGCAAATTATTTCCCCTGCCAACTCTTGTTTAACCCACATCTGCCATCAGTGTCTTCTACTTCTCATACATAGTCCCTTCCATTATTAAATATTGGAATGCTCAGTGTTGGATTTGAGAGTCTTAGAACTACCAGCAACAGGGGAAGGAGGAGAAGGCATCAGTGTTGAGTGCTGGAATGGCAGAGTCCCCACCCTGCTCAGCAGCAGCACTGCAACCCCAGCTGTAGTTATGTGGCTGTGATCCCGGTGATGTCTTCTACAACTCTGAGCTTTTCTATGGGAAAAAAAGAGGTTTGAGCATGATCACTGAAGATAAAACCAATGCAGATTTTATTTCTTATACAATAAAGATACACACACCCCACAATGACTTCCACAGAGCACATGCTAGCCATTATTTACAAACATTAATATATTTGGCCAAATTAGAATAGAAGGCGGAGGTAAAAACAAAACATGGAAGAAATTCTCTACACAGAGGTCATTTCCCTTACCCGAACTGGAGTTCCTGTCCCAAAGCACTGAAGTGACAAATGACTTCAAAGAAACATCTCTGAGAGTATTTGAGCATAGGCAAAAGACCATCACATCCTAACTCTGGGTTCAAAAGAACATGCATTATTTTGACTCAAGTTCCCCAAAGAGACTTTAACCTTAAGATGAAAAGTGTCAGACTTCAACATACAGTTGAAGTTTGACAAAGTTAGACAATTAGAAACAGGACAACAAATTTGAAAGTGTTAGGGAAAGACCCAATTCCCATCTACCAGCACCAACAAATGGTACTTCAGGTGCCATAGGTCCGTAGCAATACTGGAAGCAAGAATTTCCTGGTACTTGATAGCCAGACTCTAAGTACTAAAATGTTAATCAGCTTCCAGCCAGTTGTCCAAACCCAAGACTGACAAAGGTGTGCCTCAACAAGTCCCTCAGTCCAAACCCAAGACTGTTGTCCAAACCCAAGGCTGCCAGAGGTATGCCTCAACAAGTCTCTCAGTCACTGAAACCCACGACCTCAGTGAGTTTGAATTTAACATTCACCTCTTTGAACCTCAGCAATGAAGAAGACAATGTGGATCCTGGCCACTCACTCACAGAGTCAGTGAGGTGCTGAAAACTTGTAGTAGTGCAAGATTTACTTTGACAATCATATTTTTCTCATGTCCCTCTCCACAGTGGTAGGTGTCACACAGAGGTAAACAGAAATGGCAAAATAACCTCTAAGGCAGTCCCAGTGCTGCATGGCTCACTGGGTGATTCCAAGAAGTTACATGCACTGTTCTTACTGTCCCTGTACTCCCGAGACCATCGGAGTCTCAGTGTAACTCTTTATGTTAAGAAAGGAACAGAATGTACTGTCAGGCTTTTTGGCTCTGAAGTGTTTCAGGAGCTCAGTTCTTCACTGAAATGTTATTTAACATTAGCATAATAAACCCAAATAAACCCAGAAATTCAATTGTGCACTGCACTGAAGTATGTAAATACATACCGCAGATTATCTACAAGAGCTCCATCAGTGACGTTTCAAGGAGTAAAAGTAAGGCAGGGGCTAAGTGCTTCTTTGGCCCTGGACTTTAAGCATTTCTCACAAGTATGTCACTGCTGCTGTCTCCCCAAAAGCAACAATTCAAATACAGATACAATGTTGTGAGAGCAATTAACAATTCCAGTGTGGAAATGTCACAGCCTTTTATGTACTATTACAGTACTCAAGTTTCTACCTCCCTTAAGGCAGACACGTGATAACCAGAAGTAAAACCAGATGACAGAAGTTAGACTTGTGAGCATTTGTCAGTTTTCCCATTTCCCACTATGACTTTTTAACATTGTTAAAGTTAATTCATTGTATGTAATGTAGCACAAGTAGGTATTTTCCCCAACTCTCATTCTGAACTACTGTAACTCAGCCCTTCTCTCCAATTCCAAGCCTGCCAAATTCAGCTTGGCTATAAAATGTGTTTATTGCTCACTTCTTTATCATGCCACCCTCTGCTCTAAAAGATGCAGTTTACAGTTCTGCTTTCTACATCATTTAGTAGAACTGAGACTTTATTTCAAAATCTCCATTGAGCTCAGTAACAGTAAAAAAACAGTGACCAAGCCATAAAACATCCAGCTGCTCTCAAAAATGCAGTTTAACCATGGATGTCCCGCTTTCAGAAAGTTCTGCTTACTCCCAAAGACCTCTGCCAGTGAAACTCCACGCAGGTCTTCTTAATTAGAGAGTTTCTGTCTTCTCAGGTAAGTACCAACACCAACATTTGACAGTACTGCTTTTTTGATTTAAGGTATGAGTTTCAAGCCAACCGCTGTAAGCAGCCTAAACAATATCCTACAATGCTATCAAAACCCTCTGAAGAGATAAATGGGATGCATTTGTTGGTGAGCCTTAGTTGTCTACCTTAGATGGGGGAATTTTAGAAATGAGGTACTCTAGTGACTGTAGCACACACATCGCAATCTCAGTCAGTAATCAGCTGTCACCAAGTCTTAGACACTCTTGCACATCCTGCTCTAAGATCCAAATCTGGGCTACTTGCTGCTTTTTTAGCTTCAGATATTCCTTGCGGATTGTTTTGAAGAGTCTTCTAATAACCTCAGACACCTTGAATACAACCCACAAATTGCATTTGCTGTATTTTGTACACTGTGTCAAACAGAGCCCTTTACACAGTAAACAAAAAGCCCTACAAGAGTAACTTGAGATAGGAAAAAAACTGATTGCTAATAAAGATCAATTGTGGTAGGACGTAACTTCTGATGAGAGAAACAATTCTTTATACAGAAAATACATCTGTGTCAGACAGAGAAACTGCTTCAGAAAATGCTAAATAATTTGCACTTAGTGGATTTCTTCCCAGCTGTTAAGTATCAAGCAAGCTGGCAACACTTCATTCTTCATTGTGATGAACTGGTGTGGAACTAAGTATAGATTTCTAAAAACTTCTTATGAAAGACATTTACCACCTGAAACAGCAAGATGTTTCCATATCAGGGTGAAGTGAATGCTTAACCTTTATGCCATACAAATCTGTCACGGCAACTTGCTAAAAAGAAATCAGTGAGGTATACCGGATTTTAATCTCCTATCTAACATAACCAAGTAAGTACCATATCATCTTTTGCCTGGAAGAAAATCTGTTTTCTTCCCAAACATGTCACTACAAGCCAGGCTAGGTATATTCCCAGAAAAGCTTTCCGTAATAGCTTACCTGACTACAGTTACCGAAGTGTTTATACAGGTATTGTTCATCTACTCGGATACCATGTATTGTATATTGTACCATGTATTTTGGGGAACAGATCTTATGAGGAACAGCTAAAGGAAGTTGGATCGTTTAGTCTGGAGCAGGCTAAAGGGTGACCTTATTGTTCTCTACAACTATCTGAAAGGAGGTTGTAGTGAGGTGGGTGTTGGTCTCTGCCCAAGTAACTAACCCTGAGAGGAAATGGACTCAAGCTATGCCTGGAAAGGTTTAGGTTGGATATTAAGGACAAAATCTTTCCTGAAAAAGTGGTCAGGCATTGCAGTAGGCTGCCCGGGGAGGTTGTGGAGTCACTGTCCCTGGAGGTGTTAAAAAAAAAAAAAAAAAAAAAAAAAAAGGACAGAAT
>VWYK01034536.1:0-37046 GCA_013399775.1 Semnornis frantzii
GAGGCAGATATTTCCACCACCTGAGAATAAGCCCAGCAAATGCTCACATCTCAGCAGTAACTATATTTTGTTCTGTTACAGAGAACTGGGTGCAGGCATATGACACAAGCCTGCAAACATCTGTAAATGACAAAGTTCTCAAAGCTAAGGTGGTTCCCCTGCTATTCCAGCAAAGTTATGAGGCACCACTGGATGTTTGGTATTTTTAATAGCTGTGTCAGACACCTGCAGATGAACTCATACCCAGTTACCCAGTTAGTTCAAGCCCTTGTTGGAGACCTTTAAGAGCTTTGGAAAGTGCTAATTTACAATACTGCTTGTGCAGAGAGCTACCTGCCCTGCTTTCAGTAGCAGAGGTCTATCCTGACTGACACAGGTCATACATTGGCAAGTTCTGAATGCCATCTAGCAGGACTGGCAGTCGAGTGTCAGAGACATAAAAAGCATAAGCTCATAACTCCTGAAAGCAGGAGTCATCATCTCACACACAAGCAAAATAAAGACCCCAAAACTGCAGCAGACAGAATATGGGTACTATGTTCTTTGTCTAAGAACAACCCCTTCGCTTCTCATTTAACACCATGAAAGAGCATAGCATGGCTGCAATCAGAGGCAACTGTGTCCAGGGTAGTTTTGCTGTGACAAATATTTGCTTTGGGTATCTACAAATCTAAGTTATATCATATGACAGATGCCTCAGTACAGTGGCAACTGTAATGTGACCAATCAAAAATCCCAGCATTTCCACAACAGAAACATCTTCAGCTGGTTCAGTCTAGCCATCTAGGGAAATCTAGTGCTTCCAGTACTCTGGACGGCAGTCTGGAAGAAAAGCAAATTAACAACGCTCACAAGTATACAGAAGTGGGTTCTCAAAGACACAGTTCCCTAGAGAACTCTAAGGCTCACAGAAAGGCTTTCATGATTCCTGACCTCTTCTCTATTCACAACTAGCATGCTGATGCAGAGGTAATATACTCGCTTCTTGACATGCCTGCACTCCCCTCCCTTCTGGTTGCAGATCTGATTTTGGCACACAGCCTCAGTGACCACTTCACTCACAGAGCAGCTTCCCAAACATTCACATCCACAGAGAAATCATTCCCTGAAATCATTCACTTCCACTCACTGTATTTGTCTAGACCTGGTTGCAAGAACATCTGCTTGTGATCTAGAGGATCATTCCCTCCTCTCTCCACCCATGAGCCTTAGCATCATGCTTATGACTGTTTTTCTCTAAGACAAAAGGATGCACCATGATTTCAGAAGTAAATTGATAAACCACAGCTGATGTGCTGCTTCTCTCAGTATAAAGTCTAGGCAGCACACTTACTGTGTTTGTTCTGGCATCCTGGAGAGCAATTTTCCATGCCCTGCAAAAAAACAAAACAAAACAAAACCCAAGCCATTGTTTAGTGGAACACTGATAAAAATCAATGCTACTTTTTCTTTTTAGAACTATGGAAAAAAATAAGTTAGCAACCACAGGTACTGCAGGAGCAGTTTAGGATACTGTAAATGTCAAAGCCCAGCAATACACTGAAATGGATGCACAAGGGTGTTACACCAAGATTGAGAAATAATTACTTTCTTAGCAGAGTTGCAAAGGAATGAGAAGGAATAGAGTCTGTTCTGAAGGTCCTCAACAGCTAGGTAATATGCTGCCATGTTCAGGATAAGGTAGTAGAAGAGGTGTCCCACAGTTGCATCTGTGCTGACTAGAGAGTGTGGGTCCTGATGCTGTTACAAGCCGAAGAGAAGGTACCTGTACTTCACACAGATACTCCTATCCCATATGACTGGGAGCATGCTCAATGCACTGCAGAAACTTGGCCAACACTGGTGATAGAAGTTATCTAAGTATACATAGCCAAGCTCAAGTGAGTGTTCACAATTCTTCCTTTCACTGCTGACTGGGATGTCCCTGGGCTATGCAGGGTCATGTACTATTTGGAGAATGGGGAAAGTGAAAAACAAAATCTGTTCAGCAAGTATTGCATGTACCAGATTCTCCTGCTTCTCTTGGAGCAAAAAATTCAGTGTTCACAGTGACTTAACTTGCAGTTAGCTTCCACGAGTGAGGTAACTTTTTATAGGAGAGCTGGGTTTTGTCACTGACAGTTTGTTTTTGCTTGCTTGAAAACTTTTTTAAAAATGTGTCTCTGGAACTCTGAAGGAAGGAAAATAATTAGGGAGAGGAAGAAAGATAAAGGTAAAAGAGGAAGAGACAGCAAACACAGTGTTTTCTGACAAACTTACAGGCAGTCATCTGCACTCTCTGCACAGAGGTTGACTGTCTTCCCATCACGGCAAACGATCTGCAGTAAACAGTCTCTCTGTTTTCCTTCTGGAGGCTGGAAATCTGAGAAAAAAGGGACGAGTTACAAATATCTATAAACACAATTTCATGGTGGCATTTGCAAGAAGAGAGAGTTTATGAAAAAGTCTGGACAAAATAAACAGTCGTAGCTGCTTTCCATGGCATCAGAACAAATTGCAGAATTAAATAACTCATTCTTGCCCTTTAGAGAGTCTGAAAATAAGTAGGTCTGAACATCATTCCCAAGAAAAGCAAGTATCTTACAGCAGAACCAATCCATCCTTAGTGGCAGTAAGTACTCTCCCATACTTGTTTCATCAAGTACAGTACTAACAAATGCTGTAAGTGAACTTAGTAATACTTGAAAAATATTCACAGATTCATAGACTGCATTGGGTTTGAAGGGATCCTCAAAGGTCACTTTGTCCAAGTCCCCTGCAGTCAGCAGTGACACCTCAAACTAGATCAAGCTGCCAGAGCCATGTCAAGTCTGATCTTGAATGTCTTCAGGGATGGGGCCTCAACTACATCTTTGGGCAACTTGCTCTAGTATTTTACCACTCTCGTAAAGACCGTCCTCCCTATATCCAACGTACTTCTAGTTCACTCCAGTTTAAAACCATTCCCTCTTCTTCTATGGCTACAAACCTTTCTAAACAGTCCTTCTCCAGCATGCCTGTAGGTCCCCTTAAGATGCTGAAATGTAGCTATAAGGTCTCCCTGGAGCCTTCTCTAGGCTGAGCAGCCCAATTCTTTCAGCCTGTCTTCACAGAAGACACGTTCCCTCTGATCATCTTTGTGACCTCCTCTGAACCTACTCTGGCAGGACCTGCTCTCTTGTGGTTGGGGCCCCAGTGCTGGACACAGTACTCCAGGTGAGGTCTTACCAGAGCAGAGGGGCAGAATGACCTCTTTTGACCTGCAGTTTCCCATTTCCAGTCCTGCCTCTCTCTCCAGCCAGCACTATAATTACACCAGGAACACACTAGTCAGACGAGTCTACTGTGAGCATCCCATCCTCACATGCATGCCGGCCTTCTGCGTATACGGCACACTGTCCTCACTGACTTTCCAAAGGAAATATCGACCCCTGTTGTAATCTGTCACATGGTGATACCATGCCCTGGGTTATCTATAAGGAAATGTAGTAGTTGATTGGGTTGGGGTTGCGTTTTTGCAGGGGGAAGAGAGGGGGCAGCGGGGGTGAGGAGTGTGGATTGTTTTTTCTCAGCAGTGAAGCTCCACACTTCTTGGTCATGTTTACTTTTCAATAGTGTTGTAAATGATACGCTAGGCAGGCACTGAAATTGTAAAAAAATCTCTGAATACACAAATCCTGAAGGTTTTGTTATTACCTCGACATTCATTTCCCACTCTGAGATTGATGCAATGGATTCGCATGTGGATTTTATCTTCAATGTCATGGCGGTTTTGATCATCATAGAATATTAAGCGTCCATCAGACCACAGATCAAACCAGTTCTTCTTCCAGCGCCGTAAAATAGTACCTTAAAAATGAGGCAATTGCTTTTGAAGGCACATATTGGGAAGTTTTTATTGTCTTAGAGTTAATAAAAAATAAACCAAGAAATCCTTCACAGTTGCCCCAGACATTCTGAGTTGCCAAGCAAAAACCTGTACTACAGCCTGCCCACTTCAGGACATGACAGAATTGATTTCTATGTTTTATCTAGTATTTAAAAGTCCCAACTGAGTTTAAGTGCATAACTTGGTGTTTTAGTTCTCACTTGCTGCAAGAACAAGCAAAGGTCATGACTAATTGATGACATTAAGTTATGGCATCATGTAAAGTCTCCAAGTCTCCACTTATACAGCACTAATTACAGAGCAGCATCTGAAGCTGAATACCAGTCAGACACCTCAGATATGGTATATCCTGTTTTCCTTTTATATACCCAGAAAGTCATATGCAAAAGCTGTCATGACAGGTGGTTTTGTGTCCTGAAGGTAAAAAAAAACCAAAACCAAAAACAAAGCAACCAACCAAAACAAAACAACGACCAAAAAACCCAAACAAACAAAATTAATTAAAAAAAAAAAAAAAAAAAACCCACAACATAAACCAACCCACAAAGCCAGAAACTCTGAATTACTACATTGCTCTGTTTTTTTGTGAAGAAGTTAGAAACAGTGGTGAAAAAAGGAAGTAAAAGACCCGTGACTTACTTTGCCGGAGCAGCCATCCGCTCTTCACAAATGCCATTGTTGTGTAATCTGGTGGATGGAAGAGGAAGGTGAGGCACAGAAGAGCAGTCTTTAGTATTTTGTAATGATATATTGGAAAGAAGTATCTCAAAGTATAATATCATATATTATAATATCTGTATGTACCCAACTCGTATTGCAAAGAAACACAGTAGATCTCAGCTGAAGATACTCAGTAAGGCACAACTATTATTCTACAACTTAACAAATGGAACAAATGTGCGATTGTAGCAAGCCAGTGTGACTATCAAAGACCACTTTTAACTGGAAAATGCACAAGCTTACAGTTACTACTTTTGCAACACAGGGAAGAGCCAACTGGAATGATGACTTCCTGACTCATCACCAGTTCCTTTCAAAGTTGTTCTCATGACATTAGGTGTGCTTCCCCTGTTCTTCAGGCTCAAGTTACTAAGGACCTTCACTTCTCTAGCTCCCTTTTCTGTACTTCCTCTTCCGTTTTTTTCATTCACTGGCTCAAAGTCTAGCCAAAACAAAAGCTGAAACAGTTTAATCTCAAACAGGAAGAAGAAAGCTGGTTTTATAAATTCTTCCAAATAGCTCGCTCTGTCACTAGCTCCCTCCAAGATGAATTAAGTTAAAGTGAAGTCTGTAAAGTGAGATTCTCATTTCTCCTCAACTTTTCAATGAGGCTTGAAATGGCAGGGGAAGGACCCCACATTAAAATCATCACATTAATCACTTGGCCACTGCACTCTGTTTTATAAATGTGCTAAAGAAAATAGATCAGCACAGGACACATTGGAGGATGAGGTTTTATTTTATACCATAATAGTGTTCTGACTATTGTTCTAAAAATGGATTAATAGAACTACAACTATCTGGATACAACTGAACTAGGAAAGCAAACACAGAAGCATTTTAAGCCTCCTTTGTGAAGGCTGCCTTCTTCAGAAACAGTGTGTGGGGCCGGCAAGCCAACACGAGGGACTTAAACCTACCAGACATCATTCTACTTGTAGCCACGTAAGAGAGGGAAAAGGCGGCATAGCAGATTTAATAAACAGAGGAACTCCTCCCAGACAAGGAAGTGTGTTGAAAGCTGGGACTAAGAGAATAGAGATTTGGTATCTTCTACTAAAGCGCCAAGTTAGTAGCATCCACTTTCTGATAGATGTGTATATGCCATGTAATGGATACTAGTTGTAGCTTTGTCCTCTTCGCAGAACTAGGCAAACCCGCTAGACTTTAGCCAGTAGGATTTCATACTGAAAGAATGCCACATTGAGCACAGGCTTGGGCGTGACAGTGAGAACAGCCTGCAGGTACATTTTAAACTCCACAGTAAACATCCTACTCTTGTCTTTTGTAAAACCTCACTCAGTAAACAAACATTTAGCTGATAACTCACTGAAAGGGAGTGTTAAATTGCTATCCTGCTTTAAGATATCCTGCTGGCCACCCAGTCCTGCTCCAAGGTCTTTATGTACTGCTGTCACTTGTCTACAGAGAGAGAACTCCAGAAACAGAGGCAAATTTATTCTTCCAAAGCAGTACAAAGGATCTGAGCCTTACTCTCTCAGCACCCTAGTATATGCTCCTCTACCTCTAGATTCTCCTTCACAAGGAAAACAGTCTTCTTGCTCTTTGTTTTGACAGGAATGATCTCTCCATTGTTGCTTCTATGTCTTCCTACCAGTTTGCCTACTACAGAGAAATTGTTTTATGTTTCCAGAGGCCTTTTACTAGGCAAAAAGCCAATAAAGAACTTGAGTGAACTTCTTCAGTTCTGTTCCAAGTGCTAGATTAGGCCACTGAATAGTTGTTTCTGCCTTTAAACTTCCTGTTACACAATAGCATAATTAGATTTAACTTGGACATGTAAAGGGGAAAAAAATTAAACAGCTTACCTTCAAAGTCTCACATTACAGAATGTCTCACAATTATCTAGGGTTACAACAGCAACACAGGCTTCAGCAGCTGTAAACCACTTTGCCTGTAATCCCAGTAATCTCAGACGTGACAACCATATATTCCCAGTTCAGAATTTAAGTGCCCAAAACCTTCAGCTCTAGATAGACAGCAAGGAATCACAGAGAACAGTCTGTCAGCACTTAAGTAGGAGGTGCAAAACTACTTAGATACTCTTCTCTGTTCCTTTTTAAGCACAGGCACTCACTCAAAGCCCTATACAGTATTCACAATCAACCCACACGATGTTTAAAAGGATATTTGCAGAGCTAGCCTGGCAAGATCAATTGCAACTATTATTTGCTTGTCAAACTAGTTCAGTGCAAACTAGCATGGAAGGTGAGATTTGAACAAAGATACATCAATTTATCACCAACCTCAGCAGTTCCTTGGTGACTGAAATCTACTTATAGTAGCACCCTAAACTGAAGAAAAGTTAAGAATAAATGCAGCAAAGGGTGGGGGCTATTCTTCTCTGCTCTCTGGAACAGCAGTCTAAGGATTTTTTTCACAGAGTATCATGTGGAATATCCAGCAGCCAATTTCAGTTCACATCTTGTTCTCAAAAACAACTGGCTGTTAAGAAAAGCAAACTTTAATGCAAATCAAGTATTTCTAGCTGCAGCTTGAAATTCCCTGAGCAATTCTAATTAATGCAGTCAAACTAGCAAAGAACCCGATTCTGTAGTCCATGGAGATGAATGGGGCTCAGCCACATAGACCTAACTACAGAGCTGTCCCAGGTAACAACTCATTGTCAGCTTATGCTCAACACTTCAGGTGAAGGAAAAAAACAAGTTCAAAGGAGCGATCAGGTATCACCTTGTCAGACCTCCTCTCCTTAAAACCACCTTTCCTGTTTTTGGAATTTTCTGTACTACGTGCAGGCCTTTTACACGTGTTACTTATTCTTCACTAGCGACTGCCCAGTCCTACCGAGACATGCGGCTTTTTGGTTCAAAGCCTGCTCGTTCACAACGGGCGGTGTGGATAATCACCGTCCCTCTTCCCTCTGCCACCGAGGCTGACAGCTCCACCCGGGCTGCCTCCAGGGCAGGCTGGCCGCGGGCCTCGTCTCGCTGCCCCTCCCGCCTCTCCCCGCCGTGTCGCGGGCAAGTTGCCCGCAGCTCCGCTGCCGCGCCCCACCCCCCGACCGCTCGCTCGCTCGGTTGCTCCCTCCCGGTCAACCGATGCCAGTAGCCACGCAGAGGCCGCGAAGCCCTGCCCTCAAAACTCCTTCTCGTCTTCCGCGAACCCGGCAGCCGGGCCAGCAGAAGGGACGCCGCCGGCGCTTCTCTGGAAAGCCCCTTCGGCCGCTGCAACTGTGGGCCCGATGACTGCGCGGGCCCCAGCCTGCTGCGCGACCCGGCTAACCTTCGCGCGGCTGGCACCGGCCGGGCCTGCAGCCGCACGGAGCTGTGCCCTGTGCCCTGCGCCACCCCTGTCCCCCGTTTCCCCTTTCGGCCGCCCCCAGTGCCCAGGCGGCGGTGCGGCCTCGCTGCACCTACCTACCGCTGCCGGCCCCGCTCCCGCTGCCGGTCCCGATCCGCTGGCGGCCAGCGCCAGCCCCGTCCTGACGTCAGCTCGTCGCGCTGCACCGCCCTGGTCTCGGTGGCCGCACGGCCTGGGCTTGCGCCACCGCCCAGCTGCGGCCTTCCGGGACGCGAAGTATTTTCCATGGGTGTTCGGTGGGCAAGTGTTGCGGCTCGGATCCCGCCGAAGGGAAGGTGTGGTGCGGGACAATGACCCAGTTACTACCCGCGGCTTCTCGAGGAACACGGCCTCGCAGTCCTTCACGCACATCCCCTTCGGTACAGGTTAGTAGTCCATGGCTCAGTGTCAGCCCCAGCACACTGTGACGTTTTTCTTCCTTCATAACTTACAAAAGTGAAGCACATTTTCTTGTATCATGCCATGGAACTGCAACAGAGAACAAGTCACTTTCCACAAGCAGTCACACAGGAACTCAAGGCCGGAAAAGGCCAGCAGGTCTGTGGCCTCGTAATGTAAACCTGCCAGCAGAAGCTGCAGCTGGGTGATTTTTGCAGAATAGACCTGAACTCCAGTAATGCTGCCCACACAAAATCTGACTGGACGGAGAATGCACTGTGTCACTAGGTAGTTACCATCCAAATTGTGTTTTCCATTCCTAACTCAAAATGAGTGAGAGAGTTGGAGCTTAAAAAGAGGGAAAACCTCTTGGGTAGCTGTAATACTTCCCCTGAACAACAGAACTTCCTATTAGAACTTCCCAGGCTCTTCCTGGTAATACAGGAGGGAGTGTGACTTCTAGCATCACAGTTAGTAAAAAGAAGAAAACAAACTCATTAATTGGTTCAGCCAATCTCTTTTAAGACTGAACAATACAGAAACAGTATTCATCACAGTTACAATTTCACGTAATCTGTGCCCTTGCACTTCCTTCTACCCATCCGTTTGCTCTTCTTGGACACAACAGCAATTCTAACTAGAAATTACCTGGAAAAGCCTGTGATAGTGTACTTCATGTCTGGAGTGTAGTCCATGCTTTGGTGGGTCTTTGGAATACCATTAAAGTGAAGGCAGAACAGGGGGAATAAAGAGAGATCACCTATCTGTGAACAGAGACATAGGTTTCAAAAACAACATATAGCTAAAATTCTGTTTATGTAGGAGTCTTCTCTGAGGCTGAAACTGTTCATCTTTGCTGAAAAAGTGTTTTCTGAAACTTGGATGTATTCAGTTAGAGGTGGAAGGTAGGGCAATATTTAGGCTTAGGATAGGAGCAGTTTACATCTGGGAAGATCATGGACCAGATCCTCCTGAGGGCTCTGTTAACACAAATGGAAAACAAGAGGTGGCTGGTGATAATGAACATGACTTCACCAGGGGCAAATCATGCCTGACAAATGTGGTGGGTTTTTATGATGAAGTAACAGCAACAGTGGGCAAGGGAAGGGCAACTGACATCATCTGCCTGGACATGACTAAGGCATTTGACTCTGTCCCACATGACATCCTGGTCACCAAACTGGAAAAACAGAGCGGAGCACTCAATGGATGAGGAATTGGCTGGATAGTCACATGCAGAGGATTGTGGTCAATGGCACAACGTCCACCTGGAGACCAGTGACAAGTGGTGTCCCTCAGGGGTCAGTGCTCGGACCAGTGCTGTTTAACATCTTTGTCAGTGATATGGACAGAGGTATCGAGTGCACCCTCAGCAAGTCTGCAGATGACACCAAGCTGTGTGGCACAGTCGACTTGCTAGAGGGCAGGGATGTCATCCAGAGGGACCTGGACAGGCTGGAGAGGTGGGCCCAGGCCAACCTCAGGAAATTCAACAAGGCCAAATGTAAGGTCCTGCACCTGGGTCAGCAGAATCCCAAGCACAACTCCAGGCTGGGTGGTGAATGGCTGAGAGCAGCACTGAGGAAAAGGACCTGGGGGTCTTGGTTGATGAAAAGCTTAACATGACCTGTCAGTGTGTGCACACAGCCAACCGAGTCCTGGGCTGCATCAAGAGAAGCGTTGCCNCTCTTTAATGTGGAGAAGAGAAGGCTTCAAGGAGACCTTATAATAGCTTTCTAGTGTCTGAAGTGGGCCTACAAGAAGGCTAGGGAGGGACTATTTACAAGGTCTTCTAGTGACAGGATGAGGAGTTATGGGTTTAAATTGGAAGAAGGGAAGTTTAAACTAGGTGTCAAGAAGAAGTTCTTTACAGTGAGGGTGATGAAATGCTGGAATAGGTTGCTCAGGGAGGTTGTGGATGCTCCTTCCCTGGAGATGTTTAAGACCAAGTTGGATGAGGTCTTGAGCAACCTGTTCTAGTGTCAGGTGTCCCTGCCTATGGCAGGGGGTTGGAACTAGGTGATCTTTGAGGTTACTTCCAACCTAAACCATTCTGTGAAAAATGCTCCTCTTTAGGATTTGGGAGCCTCAGCAGATCCTATCCTTGGTGAGCAGCCACTAAGGGATAGCTGCCTTGTTGGTGTGTGTTTGGTGTTGGCTGTCTGGATTTGTATAAAATTCTAGTTTTCAGATTAAGTTTAAAACCATTTAAAAATTCACTGGAAGCTGACACAGTATTTCCTGAATAAATTACCTCCATGAGCTCAGAATGCGAAGATTTTGTTTAATAGCTGTTTGGGAACCATGTGCTGTGTTATGCTGACCATGGAAACTCAGGGCTGTGAACCAAGTCAGGACTGTTGTCTTGGAAGTTCCATGGGACACAGGTCCTATGTGAGGATGCACAACAGAGCCACAGGTCCAGGAAACACCAGGTCTTCAGACTGTCAGAAACTGAAGTGCATGCTGGAAACCCATGCAAACATGTTAGGCTTATCATCTCATTCTGAAATATTTTTACTTCAATGTATTGGGCTCTCCATTTGCTGAGGAAACTTTCATCAGGAAGTTTCTAAGAAGCTGTGCTGCAGAGCTGAAGGCCTGAGTCTTAGTACACTGAGGAAAATAACTAGACTTTTTAGATGAAACCTATTAGAAATGCAGATTGTTGTCAAACTCTTTGTCAGTGAAGTGTGAAAGCGAAGGCTTCTGTTGAAATTTTCAGCCTATTCATAAATGCACCTCCAGTTTAGTCACATTCAAAGTATGATGTAAGATTCATCCCTCACTAAAAAAATGTTTGGAATGTTTTAGAGTTAACACCCCCACACCCCCACTCCCAGCCCCCTTGTTTTTACTCCCATTCAAAGAAACCAAGGCTGAAGTTCAGCTTGCCAGTTAAAATTCAATTGGAAATTTAAATTTCTGAATGCCTAAGAAATTGCTATTTGGAAAAATTGAGCCATACAGTAACTTCTGTTTCTTTCTCATAATGCAGCTGACATAATGCATCGCTTCAATACGTTCTAAATCTTGACTGCCACTAACATAAGGATTAGTATTTTTACAGTTATTGGAGGGTCCTCATAGATTCTTTATATGCTGCTGAAATTTAAATTTCAAATTTCCTACTTTGGTTTGTAAAATACAGACTCTAAAACAAGCAGAAAACACATTTTTGTGAAGGATAAAACAATTATTTTAAGCAAAATACATGCCGGTATTATTAAGTACTCAATGCCATTGATACTACTACAACTAATACAGCAGACAAGCAGGCTAAAAAAAAATCATAATCTGCACTGCTTGTAGGTTAATGAAATGAAAAATATTAAAATCAAGGAAAAAATTAATCAATGGACCAAACAACCCCAGTTGCCACAGAAAGATAAAGAGACCTGCTGCTGCAGATCTGGGTAAAGAACTAAAGAAACTATGACTCCAAATTTGCTGTGTGGTTATTATTGTATGTATTAATTCTTCAAAGCTTAAATGTTGAGGTTATGGGCAACTTGAAAATAGTTAGGCCTTAGATGAGAACAGCAGAGAAGATAGGTTCAAAGGTAAAGCAAGCTTGATTCTGTGTGAAACTGAGGCTACAGTAGTTTATACATAACCTGTAAAGTTTCCCTGATGAAAGACAGATGCAAAAGAGCATATTTCTAGTCTTCCAGAAGGTTGTATTGTCTTAGCTATGTATATAACAGTCCTAAATATAAATCATAAACTTGGGCAAATTTCTTTATCCAAACTGCCTTAATATCCTTCTCTCCAGTGGAAAAGCCTCTTGGCTCTTAGCTCCTACCATTCCTGTGGGTAATCAACCTGCTCCCAGAATTAAATTCCTTGGCATATTTTACCTGCAAAAATGAATCTGCTTTATCAGCTTTTGTCATGTGAGATGACTGTCCACTGAAGGAGGTTCTTGTGGTGTTGTATGGAGGTACTGAACAGGACTGCAGTATGCAGGCAGTGCAAAACAGCCCTTCCTCTGACGAACTACAATCCAGACAGGTTTCTAACAGGAGTATTGTCATACATCTGAAGAGCTGAAGCAAAGGGTCCAGATTTTTATGTCATTCTGGGTTTTGTTCCACTCAGATTTGTGAAACTTGCCGTATCCGTATAGCAAAACATAACATGTAAGCCACAGCACATCTGGATCTGGAGGACAAAGTTTACTACATCTGGAGGAGTTTTACTTGTGGATTGTGCTAGCATTCTGCCTCAGCTGGATGCAACTACTACTAAGACTCCAGCAAGGCAGACCGTAGCACGTGCTAGCAGCTAGGCTCCCAGGAGTGGTAGAGGCTCTCAGGGAAGTGTGATTGCAGACACACAGGAAGGACTGTGCTCTTCCCAGCTCTCTTCACAGCTCTCAATACCCTTGAGAGCTAGGCTTTGATAAAGGTGTTGTGAGCAACCATCTACTGTGTCGACAGAACAGATAAGCATTTTTGGAGCAATTCAAGAACTTAAGCACCCATGTCTTAGGAAAACTCATGAGCTTAGTCTTCAGCGTCAAGAAAAGCTTAAATTGCTTTTGAAAATGAGACTTGCCCTGAACCAGAACAACACCTGATTAGTTTTAGTGTACTGACAGCAAGACTGAGACTTGCCCAAGTGCATGAGAAGGCTACAGCAGAGGTAGAGGATGCTTATTCCTGACCTATAGCTGAAACCATTCCACCTTGCATTTGTCTCCTTTTGGCCTATGGTTTATGGAACACTTCAGACACCTCAGTATGCTTCTGTAATGAAGTAATATTCTGTAATATCCCCTTAGATATTTATTAGAAGAAACAGTATGAAGGGTTACATGCAAGTAAGATGCTGTCTGCACTTTCCTGGTGCCAGTGTAGCTCTCCAGGCAGCGTATTGCAGAGTACACTGAGAACAACAGAGAAACAAAAAGTCCAGCCAAAAGCTGAGGAACTTTCGGGGTGAGACTCTGGGATTTCACTGTCAGCTCCTGTTGTTCAGATCTGATTGAAAACAAACTGGCAGGAGAAAGACCACGTGCTTATCAGACATATCTGCAGGTCACACCACTAGAAAGTCATTTAACAGTTAGCAATGTGTCCTGTTTGGCAGGAACAAACTTGGATTTCACTTTCATTTGTAGGCAGTTTCGAAAGCACAGGATTAGCAGGGATGGACTAGGTCCTTTGCAGCTTGCAGAAAAGTTCCTGTCTCATAGCTATTCTGAAGAGGAAGAGGGGAAAAAATTGTACAACACATTTCTGGTTTCCACTAATAGCTCTGTTTGGGCCTGACAGCCAGCTAGCATCAGTCAGAGGGCTCTGTGGATTATCTGGGCTCTCACTGTCACCTTTACTTTAGATTGGCTCTACTATGCCATTCCATTTAAAGGTAGTGCTACATGCGTAATGGAGAGAATTTACACTTACAGCCAAAGTAAAGGCATATATTCCCATGGAGATCCTCTGACCGTGTTGCAGTAGTAGGGCTGCCAGACAGTGTATAGTCATTCATTTTTGTTAAGACAAGCCAGACGCAAATTATCTTCTGACAGAACAAGGAAAAGGCTAGCATGGAAGTGTGCCTCAGAAGTGTTTCTTCCCTTTGTATTTTGATCTCCTGAATTATTATTCTCACTTGATTCTTGTTCTTTTCAAATCTGCAATCTATCACTTCCGGGACTGGATATTTATCCTGCACATACCATGGTGTGAGAGATTAAATCTTGTCTCTCTCGTACATGTAAATCAACAAAGACAAAAATCACCAGCGCCCCCCCCCCCGAGACAACAGCTGTCTGGGTGGTTTGCCTGGATGCCCAGGGATATGTGTGGAAGTGAGAGGCGAGGGGCAAAAGCCCACTGCCAGCACCCTGTAGGCACAAGGACTCCCAGAATGTGCAACAGTTGTTGTAAATGACCTGGCTGGTGGGTCAGCTCTGCCCATCAATAGCACACCTGGTAGTCACGCATTAAGGTGACTAGGGTGGCCAGGAGGAGCTCTGAAAAAAAATAATAAAAGATGCTGGGTCTATACCAGTGTGAGTGACAGAGCGTGTGGGAAGAAACATCACCATGGACATCCAGGCTGAAAACAGCCCAGGAACCCTCTCTCCACCACCACCAGTACCAACCATGAAGAAAAGTAGAAACTCCTGGAGAACAGGAAGAACTCCACTGAAGACATCACTTGCTGGAAACATGTCTGGGCAACACAAAAATGAAAAGGACTTGGACTTTGGAGACTCTCTCTCTCTCCCCTCATCTGGCTGATGGCAATACAAAGACGAACCCAGAAACATTTCTTCCAAGCCAAGGCAGCAGCATCCTTCCTCAGCCCTCCTCCAGCCAAATAAAACATCTTGGGTGGGTGTATGAGGTATGGTAATATAATCCCTTTCCTGCCCTTCTCCTCTCTTTCTCAGTTTCTCTCTCTCTGTCTGTCTCCCCTTTTCTCACTTTCTCTATTCCGTTCATTTTATCCTTTAATAAACAGTCACGCTTTCGATATTTGGTCCTGCTCCTGCATTAATTCTACAACATGGGAATATATAAACAATCTCTCTCCTCTAGACCAAGACACAGGGACATTGAAGCAGCAATGTTTTAGGCCTGTGGGCTGCAAGAGGAAAACCAGAGAATTCATCACCTAGCATCAGCATTCAATTTGCATGTGGAAGTGGGCACCTGAGCAAATATGCAGGAAAATCTATATAAGCAGAACTATAAATCATATACCAAGCTGAAAAAAGCCTGCACCTAGACTTCCCTTTTGTAGAAAGGCTGCAAAGGATGGAAGTGTGCACCTAGGTTGAAGTAAGAAACATCCCTTCTTTCCCTTGCCACTAATTGATAGCACAACAGTGCTACCCTAAACTTTGCTAAGATAATCATAATCAGATTTGAGTCAGAGCAGAAGTGCTATCTGCTTTTGTTTCCTTACTGTGTTAGGTCTGGAATGTTTGCAAGTTGCTATAGAACACCACTAAAGCACTGAAGATGTTTCCTCTGTGTTAATGTGTTGGGCCAGCATGGGAAAAGACAGCCCTTAATTAGAATGTAGTGAAAAAAAAAACTACAGACAATGCCTATTTGTGTAGTAGTTGATAAATCTAGAGAGGATGATGCTCTCCATATTGTATGTTTTTTGCATATACAAAAGTTTAGGAGACAATTACTTGACCATTTTTATGTACCTTGCAGAAAGCATTCACCAAACACCAGTGACAGGAACAATCAAGCTCTAGGCATGGAGCCAATATGCAACTGATTTTTACAGTGTGTTGATCAATTGCTGAAAACCTCGTCTATGTAAAAAAGGCTTCTGAGCCTACACTAAAAGCTCTTTACATGACTTGACCCATGATCTAACAGCCATCAGAAATGGAAAGTTCTCTTATTCTATCACAGTAATTACAGAGGCTTTGGCACCCCATGCTCTGTATGGACACAAACAAATAGACAGCTCTTTCTCCAATAACTTACCATTTAACAGACATGGTACAAAAAGGGCTAATACAATCCATCTCTGAGACCACCTCACCAGATAAGGTGCTGTTTATTTATTTCGAACAGGCTGATCAGTTTCTCCAAAGCAGAAATCTGTTTTCCAAAAACATTCAAGCAAGAAAAGCAGAAAGTGATTTCAGGGTCCGTGGTTCCACTGTAGTTATATTACCAGCTCTGTCTGCATTTCAAGGCGCACCATGTGGTTTCCAACTCTGCAACAACATTCAGCCAGCACCCCGTCTTCAAATTATTTCAGCCAAAGACATAAGGCAGTATTTCAAGCATTGTTACTTCAAGCGTTTCATCTGAAAAAGCAACAAACCTTCAAAAAAATGTAAGATCCATGGGACTCAAATTCTTCCAGCTGTGTTTTGTGTGGCAACCTCCACATGAGTTTTGGTCTCAGACAGCCTCTACTGTACATAAATAATGACAAAAGAATTATGCAAAACAAAGTTTAAGGCATGTCAGTAGAGTTCACATTCCCTGAGTGAGCACAGTTTAAGATCTAGTCCTCATTCAGGTTACACAAGGTCTCCCCTGGCACTGTTCGCATTGATAACCACCAGTACTGAGTCAAAGCATTAGGCCAGTGCAGTAAAAAAAAAAAAAAAAAATTATCTCCATCCCTTCTGTTCAGTAAGGAGTGGCTCCTATCAACTGGTATTGGACACCACCTCAGGGACTTGGAGCTGATAAGGGATCTCCATACAGACAATCTAGATATCCATTTGTCCCTTCCACAGCATTTGCAACAAACACATCAGCATATCATCTGTGTATCTGCCCTCCCTTCTCTGGAATTCAGGGTGTTTGTGCCTGACCAGATCAAGCTTTAAAATTATAATATTCTGCCTCTAAACAAAATTCCTGGCGTGCCAGAACCTGAAAGCCCTGAAGTTGATGTTCAGATTCTTGCATCACAGAGAAATTATTTGAATTGGGATTTTGATGCAGTGGCATTGTGAGTAGTTCCTGAAATCACCAGTTTATGCTCACTGGTCATTCTTTAAAGTTGCCAGTTCAGAGTGGGACAGCATTCTGGAAGATATGCTGTAAAAGTAAAGGAAAACACGCTGCATATATATGTAAATATGAAGTGGACTCAGTGTGTGGAACTTTAGGTTAACTGAGTGTACTTTTGTCTTCAAACTCAATGAAGAAAATTGCTTATTTGGAGACATTTAACTTCTGGTGCACTTTTCTTTGCCAGCCATTGAGCCACTGTAATGTGATAATTCCAGTGTTAATAGAGCCTGTATGAAGCCAGCCAAGTTATACTGTGTAATAGGATTTCCCGTAAGCTTCCTCAGGCTGTCCTGATTTGTAGAAATCGAGATTTCCCAGCTTTTTAGTTACCTAAAGAAGCAGTTAGGAGTCAATGCTACAAATAATCTAAGGAGGTGCATCATGTTGCTTCTTTCTGAGGCATTTCTGCAGTATCAATTCATCCCGTCAAGCTTTGGACACTTAATTTAGGCATTGGGACAGTGATGTAGATTTTATAATCTTCAGAAGACAGAAAGGCCTCTCCAGGGAGCACTTGCACCCATCTCTATTTCAGTCACTCTTTACATGAGCTATGGTCTCTCCACAGAATAAACACAAACCCTAGAGTAATCCCTCTCCCAGTTTAGGTGTATGAGTGGCCTACTGCTAAGAAGAAAACCTTTGGATCTAGGGTTTCCTACTGTGTCTTGGAAGTCTTTTGAAAACGTGGTCCAAGATGACTTCTCCCTTGAGAAGCACAGGGGTTCTTACATTCACTTTGAGTCAAAGAAAACATGTTTTCAACTTCAGTAGTGGCTCTAGCATTTGCTATTGCTGACCTGAGGTGGTTGCACTGCATAGGCATAGTCATTTCTCTAAAGTTTGTACAAAGACCCTTGGGAAAGAAGGAAAGGCTTAACACTAGATATAATTTTATATATACACATATCATAGAATGGTAAGGTTGGAAGGGACCTGAAGGGTCATCTAGTTCCAACCCCCTGTCACAGGCAGGGACACCTCCCACTAGTACAGGTCATTGGGATGGTCCTTTCCTCACTGGTTCAAAGTAGGTTGGGGTTTCTTCAGCAGGAGAATGATTACATTAAAAGGCAAAGTGCCCAATTAGCAGAGGACACAATTATCAAGAGAACATATATGACTTTCATTAATATTGCATTGCTCTGCAATAGTACTGAGCTCCACCCCATACCTAAGTAACACTTGTCCCATTAAAAAAAGATAGATGCACTTGAAAAAATGCTGGAAGGCATTAATATTTCTGTTACCCTTAAAACACAGGTACGTAGGTGATGACAGCAAGTTCTCTTTGTCTGACTCCAGTATGCTTTCCCTTTACTGAGCTGAATTTCCTAGCTTTTGTGCGCTGTAATAATCGTTCTTGGAAATGTCTGTCTCTGAGGGATGCTGCTGCTGTCATTGCCAAGCTGTGCTGCTAATTGACTTGCATGCTTTCCTTTTATTTTTATCCCTTGAACCTCTGTATGTCATTAATGCTCTCACCTCTGTATGTCATTAATGCTCTCACTCCAGGCCTTCCTGCTTTGAATTCAAGAGCAAAGGATGACAGAAAGAGCTGTAAATTAGATGACCTACAGCAATGACCTTTACTTATCTGACAGTAAAAAGCATCCCCAACAATTTACTTAGGAACTTGTCAGTTTTCTTTTATACTTAATTCAGGGAGGATGTGTGGGAATAAAATACATCATCTCCACATCTAATACAACCATAACAGAAATACCACACTGTTGTCAGGCTTTGCAAATGAATTTTTTCCCCCATTTCTCTCCATGCGTTTGCCTTCATCAAAACTTTCCCTGACCTCTGGGAGCCCTTTGCTTTCACACAAAATGGAGAAAAAAAAACAGTGCCAAGTTGAAATAGAACTCCCACTTTGTACTTGTGTCAAAAGAGTGCCAGCTAGGGTAGAAGAGGGTATCTGGTTCCTGGTGTCACTCTTTATACCATGAAGCTGAAGAAAAAAACATCACTGCTGGAATCATCTCTGCCAGCCTCAGCTGAGAGGACTGGCAAGGAAAGAGGTACACACTGAAGGGATGGAGACAGTAGCCTAATTATTTTCACGTCAGTGATACACTGAGTTCACTCAGTTTACCAGGGAATAAGCAGAGCTTTCAAGGGGATGGGAACAGCTGAGGAGAATACTCTTTTGGTTTACATCTTCCAGCACTCTTGTCACATGCGTAAGTGCTGTAAAAGCAGCATGTATATGGGAGACGCTTATTGCAGCTGAGAAGACATTAGTCATTTCTTTAAAAACTGAGTTTCACAGCAAGAATAGATCCAGTGTAACAAAGCCTATCAAAACTGTCCTGGTTTCAGTTAGAACAGAACTAGTTCTGTTCAGTGATTTGACTGTTCAGTTCAGTCTCTTCTCAGTAACTGCACTTTCTGCAGCTAACAGCATGTTTTTGCAGACAGTGTCTGCTTTTAGCAGTGATAATGGTGATGTTTATAGTGAGCACCGAGGGTTGGTATGCAGACCAAGGCCACTGCTAAATCTTGTGTACTAGATGGGGGTGCAGAATCAAAGGCTGCAACTGCAGGGAGGAATGGACAGGTCAGGTGACCTTAAACTGACCAGCTAGATATTAGATCCAATGGGTGCCGTACTTGGTATAAAGCTAAGGGGTCACAAGAGTCAGACTCATTTCCTTTTCTTCAATGGCTGGCATCTGAGGAGGATTCTGTTGATTTTACCTTTGATCCCATCTATGTGTTCCTGAATCCAGTTCCAGAGTCTGCCTCCTGAATCTGGTTCCTGTCTGCCACTGAAGTCCCGTCTGGGACTTCTTCCACAGCATCAGTGGTGATGGTACCATCAGGAGAATTTGGTTCCATATTGGTTTCATATGTATTTTTATATATTTCATTTTGTAATCTTCATTAAGTAGTTTTTGTTTCAAATTCATTAGTCTCACTACCTCCTTCCCTTTCTTTCCCCTTTGGGAAGGGAGGGAGTTTAAGAGAGAACATCTGTAACTCGTGTAGTGGCCAGCCCAGCCTTAACCCTTGACACTTGCACAGAGGAAGGTTTTCACTCTAGAAGCTGTTAATATGCTGAGATACAATTGTTGTAAGCCAGCAATACTTTAAAGATGCCTGGCTGCATATCTAAACAGAAAACTTGGAGAAATACAGCTCTCAGAGGAGATGCCATCTCCTCTGATATGTGCTTATGAGTTGCTTGTCCATATTTGCTTTGGACATGTTTGAAAGTTACAGTTTAGGGGGTAACTATTTTGTCTCTGTATTTTGGTTCACTTGAAAACCTGTACTCACTTTAGACTCTGGTGGTTCATCAAAGCACATCAAGGTGCCCTGTGTCTGTAATATGAGGGTAGTTCCCATTCTCTCTCCATCCCACACCCATTGGTGTCTGCATCAGTTTGGCTAGCCCTGGCTGTAGTCTTGAGAAAGCCAGCTGGCTCCCAGGGCATGCAGATGACGGCATGGGCAGTGGGACTGCAGCTGGCCATGGGCACGTGGCTCCAGGAACAGGAGCCGAATTGAAGCATGAACCAAGAACAGTAAGGCTGTAGCCACCAATCTCTAAAGATTATCTCACATCTGAGGGATTTGTTTTGTTCTCAGTCAAAGCTTATGCACTGGGAGAGAAACAAAATCTGTGATGCTGAGGTCAGGCAACTGAATTAGGCGGAAATTCCATGGAACTGATCAGACCTGTACCACAAGGTCATGTACCAAGAGGTTGTTTAGATAAGGTATCTGGCATTTTCTGGATACTTGCAGAAACACAGTGAGCTTGTGATACTCAGAATTATTAATTTTGTTGAGGTGTGTTGTTATTTTTTTTCGTCTCAAACAGAATTGAAATTTATCTGAGATGTTTCATAGCTTTGTCCCATGTGTCCTCTAAGACACTTGGGGGAAGAAGTATATTAGAAAGAATACCAGATATAATCTAGCTTAGGAGAGCTTTATATGTCATTGAGAAACAAAATAACACAGATATTGTCTCTATGCAAGTCTCTGAAGAGCAGGGCAATACAGAAAGCTGTGAACAGCATACTGTATGCATTCCTATGTGTTACTTGCTTTTGTTGGATTTATTGCCTTCAGTTTCTTTGTAAACAGAGGTTTAATGATGATTGTGAATCACACTTCCATCAATATGTGGTGCTACAGAATTGGCTTTATTTGCATTGTTTCTGCCTGTCAAAAGAAATTGAAGTCTTACTGCTGTGTTCTGATGTTGATCTTTGTAACTTTTTTTTTTTTTTTGTGACTAGATGATACCTTCTTAAACTGATAGCAGGAAAATAAATAGGTTCATCTAAAGTTCAGCATCCAACTTTGTAACTTTAGAAAGTTGATTTTGTAGTAAGAGATCAGCTGTTCACTTCTGTAAACTACCTGTGCTGAAAAGTAAAATTTTGTTAGAGACAGGCAGAGTTGAATACCTACCATTAACCTGCCAGTAAAGCAATGACAATATAGCAAACAGAGAGTCATGTAGTCCAGAATTCAGTTTATGGAAATCAGGTACTACTTTCATATCAAGACCAGTTTACAAAATCCAGATACTTCAGAAACTAGCATCAGAAAGTCATAAACAACCCAAAGTCAAGGTTCCCACAAGCAGTGCAAGCCATGAGAGCACCCAACATTTGCAAATGTGTATGAAGGATTGCATTTTTTTTCCAGAAGCTTGCTAAACCCAGCAGCCTAGAAGTACAAGAAGGAAAAAAACCCAAAAACAACAACAAGACAAAATAATTATAACAGCATGGCATACTCCAGAGGTTTTAAAAAGCATAAAAATTTGTGGTTGATATACAAGCCTCTTGTTGCTATTTGCAGACTTGACACATGGGTTATTCACATGAGGCTTCTGGAATAGCAGTAATGTTCTGTCCTTGAAGACGTTACTTATTTTTCTTGGTAAGATGAAATTGTGTTGTAGGCACATTTTAGATCCTTAGCTATGGGAAAAGTTTCTGCTTGAGACTTTTAACATATCTACTAGCAAATTCAGAGATTCAAACATAAAATCCATGGCACCGTGAAGATTTGAAATAATTTTATGTGGTAGTTTAACATCAAGTACCAGAGAACACAGTTGAAAATACTGCTTATATCAAGATAAGCAAGGGAGTATTTTTATTTTATTAATGCCTTATGGATCAGTCTCAGTGAAGTGTCTCTGCTTTTCACTGTACAGAGCCACAATGCATTTTCCAGTGCTGGAGGGCTATGAAACATTAGCTATTTAATTAAATGTAGCCAAACCTCATCATAAAAATGTTTTCTGGACCTGAACTAATATTTGTTTAATGAAGGAGCTAGGCACAATAGGATTTCACAATTTGCCACATCAGACTAATGAAAAATATCCCTACTGAGTAGAGTTTCAATAGTTAGTATTTCCCTGGATATTATTCAATGGTAAAAAAAGAGTAATGCAGAGGATGGTATGGGGAGGAATATGCTTACCTGATAAAGATTATGTCATCAAATAGCATGACCCAATTTGGTGGGTCAGGCTTTGCACTGAAAAGTGAAATATATTTAATATCGTTCCATTTTACTGTGCTTGCTCACATCTTCACAGCTGTAGTCAGCCTTGTGGCTAATGTCTAATTAACAATTAAATACTTGCTCTTGGAATTGGTGTTAAAAGAACCCAAGACTCATCTTCTTCGAGTCAGGGTTTGTCATAGGCAGTCTATGCATGCCATGAGGCCTGGCAGTATAAGGGACTAAGGAAAGTTTTAGGTACAGGCTCAATAGAGAGTGAACACAAGAACTATTTAATAATTTTTAGTGAACATCATGTTCTCCTAATTCTAATAAAGTTCTGACAGTAGTTCCTGAAGAAACTGGTTCTCTGTAGGGCCTTATTATTGTCACCTAAGTGTCAGCATTTGGCTGGATTACTTGAACTTTTCAAGCAGAATATACTGATAGGCAAACAGTAATCACTGGTGAGCATCAGCACTGTACAAAGAGCACCGAATGTTCACTGCTTCTTTAAAATGTCATGGAAATGTCTGGCAGATAATTATCATTTGCTTTTCTACAGTAACTGCTCAAGACTTTAGTCTCTGCCATTATAAGCACTTGGGCTAGGACTGTCAAGCTGAGTTTATTCATCTTAGTGGATGTTTCTGCTTTAAAGTGCTTCAAATGTGTATTTGAGCGAGACAGGTATCTATCAGAGCACAAATGTAGAGTCATTATCATCTGAAAGTGTCGCGGTGCAATGCCTCACTTGTTAATTTTAATAATTTGGAATAACTTTTAAAACACTATGAAAAGTGACAAAGCTGAAGGGCATTAAGCTGTCAAATAGCATAGCTTTTAGAAAGGAGTTTCTCCCTCCAAAGGAATAGTTCATGAGTTTTGCAAATGGTATTTCTTCCCATACAGCAATAACACCACTTCATCCCAATGATGTAGGTAAGAATTGCAACTGGTGTACATTGGACTCTGTCCATATAAAATGAACCAGCTTGTAAGCTGGTTTATATAACAAAAGGAGCAAACTTTTTGTGTAAAAGAAGAAAAAGTAGTATCAAAATAATTTGAAGACTTGTCCTAAATTTTCAATGTGACCCACTGCCCTTCTTTGAATTAGACTTTGTGGGACAAGTAGAGCTGGTCCTTGACTTTCAGCCCTGAGCTGGGAACAGGGATAGAGGTCAAACAGGTGTAATTTTTATTACAGGCTGGAATCAGGATTTCTAATCACATCTTTAATGGAACTTCCATCTCATGGTAACAAAATCTTTCATTTGCTGATTTTCTAGCCTTGGAACATTGAATATGCCAGCTCCATTTGCATACAGATACCTGGTGAGCACTGGGAATCCAACACATCATTACCAGCTGTAGCACGTGTGTCTGTTAGCAAACGCTTCTGTGGCTCTGAGCATCTGTCTCGGAAGGGTTTTTTTCAGCACCAGAATGATTCCCAGAAGATAGACAGATGGTACCATCTGTGTAGCCTTCCCATTTCCATCCTTAGTGCTTGCTGCAATCTCACTAGGTACATCTTTTATTTAGGAATAACTTGTTCAGTTTATGCTACCAACTGATTCACAATTGTCCTACAAATTTCCAGGGCCAGTGGTCACCTCTGCCTTATTTGTAGTTCTTGGGAAGCTTGTCTTGATGGAAATGAGTCAGATCCTTAGAACGTGCTTCACTCATATTGTCACAGCAGAAACACAAACAAGGGAAAAAAGTACTTGGGCAGGATTATCAGGCCATACACTTAGATGTGACACAAAATCACTTGAAGTAGACTTAGAAAATGTTTAATAGTTACCATTTCAGTAAATAGCATAGAAAAAAACAATAAATTGGTGTGCTGTAATTCTTAACAACACATACATCTATTTTCCTAGACTTAACCTTCATTGGGTTACATAGTAGCTAAAAATATGGAAAAACATACTGTACATTCTTTAAGAGTGGCAATTAGTCTCCTACTGGAGGAATGTCAGATACTGTTTTCCTCCCAGTCAGGGCAGTTTCAAGATGAAGCTAAACTGCTTTTTTATTTTCCATCCCAAGTTTCCATGGTAATAGCATGTAATCATATTTGTAAATAGCAACTACCTATTTAACTTCACAGCCACTTTGAACATTTTTTTTTTACCGTGATCTTAACATCCTTGAAATGTCCAACTCTGTCTTCTTAGAATTCTACTAACAGTATATATCATTATTTGGGGATATTTCCGTGTATAGAATCTTCAGTGATGCAGTAGCACTGTAATATGTGTGTGTGTTTTGTGTGTACAGACATGCACACACTGATGCATATATTTATGATGGACACAGTCTGCCAATGGCATATCCCATCTTTATTTTTCAGCTTCTTACAACTCTGCTATGTTGGCGCCACTCAGGTTGAGTGCCATTCAGGCTAGTTTACATTCTTGCTATTTCTTTGGTGCTGTTTCACCTAAATTTTTTTCAATTGTAGCCAAGTATGTGGCTGTGGAAGAAAACAATATTTTCTCTTCAGGGAGAAGAATCTTGCAGCTTTTTTGACAAGCCCTGGACCAGGGTTGTAGAGCACATGAATGCCTTACTGTCACAGACACAGCTTTTAAGAATTAATCCAGATTTAGCCATGTTCTAATCCTCTGAAAAATTTCATCACTCATCTATGCAATCTTGCCTTCCAAAAATTCATAGCTTGAATTTGCTTATGATTCTATCTGCATAAGAGTTTAGTCCCTGAGAACTCACATGTGCTGACTGGCTGCATGTGTGCCATCCCCAGTTGCCTGAGCGATGGCTTCAGGCCTGAATGACACCTGATCTCTAACTGCCTTTGCTCAGGTTCAGTGTAGATTGTGGAGAACTGAGAGCAGGAACAGAGAATGGGAGGACTCTTCTGTGAGACCTGTGCATATAGTTATGATTATAAAGGTGTATGGGATATGGTTACAATTTTAAAGGTTTTGCAGAATAAGGATGTGGTGTGTGCTTTCAACAAAGCATTTCCACAAAATCTCTCAAAGTGCATACAAACTTAGTCTCTCTCCTGTTTCCACCACACCCACCTTGCATCCCCAGAACACTTCTTCATGTGGAATTATAAATCAAGAATACAGCCTTTGTTTTTGACCTGAGTAAGTGTCTCTACTGGGCTCCTATCAGTTGTTTTGATGTGGTACATGACATGGCACATCAGGGCATGGTCTAGTAAGCACGGCAGTGTTGAGCTGATGGTTGGACTTGAACTTGAGAGGTCTTTTCTAACCTTAATGATGCTGTGATTCTATTCTATGATTCTATGTTTTCCATGATGTGAAACCGAGAATGAAGTAGGGTATTGCTTTGGTATAGTCCTTTTTCAAAGAATAAAGTCCATTTCCTTAGGCACAGGAGGAATTAAGCAAAGACAGTTTCTTTACTCACAGTATCTAGTCTCTTACAGCTTTCGGTTGTTGTCATCAGACAAATTCTTTAGGTCAGACATTAGGAAAAAAGATCTATACTGAAAGGGTTATCAAAGACTGGCACAGGCTGCCCAGGGAAGTGGTTGAATATCCATCTCTGGATATTTTTAAAAGCCATCTAGATATGGTGCTCAAGGATATGATGTAATAGTGCCTCTGGTAGAGTTAGATAATGGTTGGACTTGATGATCTTAAAGATCTTTTCCAATCATAGTGATCCTGTGATTCTGGCCATGATTCTAAAGCTGATCCTTAACTGCTGCTTTAGTTTTCTCTGGCTCCTCTGTGAAATCCTCTGGTGTTGGAACTGCCCTGGACAGACACAGGCTGTTACCAAACTCCATCAGCCTGCCTGCTGCTGCACTTGCAGGCAGCTGTCAGTGAAATCCCTTCACCCACGCAGCCTGGATTGCTGAGCGCTCTTGTATGCAGTCTCTATTTTCAGTGGCAGCACGTCATGCTTCCATGGTTTATTTCATAAAGAAATGTGTGTTTCCTACATTTATCCTCCATAAAACTGTTTATACCCATGAATTCCAGAACATAACCCTTACAACAAGACATCATTTTTAAGAAAAAATAGCAACAGAATAATCCTTGCAGGTGCACTGAGAGTAAACAATTACACTCTGCAATAGTGGATGCACTGTTAACGAGAATGACCAGCATCAGAAATACATGAAACCTGTTTAGAACTTAAGAATACCAGAAAAATATTCATATTTTCTCTCTTCTTCCTTCTGGATTCTAGGAAATAATCCTAATTTTTGCAGACAGACTTTTGAAGTGAAGCAGATACTTTTTGGTGATCCCTGCATTCATACTGTTAGATAATTTCCAGTATATTGGAATGTGGTCAACACAAGCCAGTATCTGTTTTCAAAAGATTGTGTAATGCTCCTAATTCTTGCTGCTTGATTTAAGTAATTCTTTCTTGTCGTGTCTGGAGAAATAAATACAATCAGGAATTGATGACCTTAATAATACCATTAAGATCAAATATACTCTTCTGTTCATTAATCAACAGAAATTAATACGTATTTGTGTTTGATATAGCAAAATAACATTTCTTTGCTTCTGCACAACATTGAATTAACTTTGCTTCTCTGTCTTCCAAAAAACACTGTCATCGATTAAGGCCACTAACAGGTAATGCAAATTGTCCTCCTTTTCTATTATTCTTACTATTGATTCTGGCCAACACAGGAAAAGATTGAATGTAGCATTTCATAAAACTTTCTGGGAATTTAAAAATATTCTGCTGGTACCAATTCGAATGATGTTAAACATTTGTGTTGCACTTTATTTGTCTGGAAATTGGGTGAGGGAATTCTAAGTAGTTCTATCTAGAATTTTTATTGTTAAATTCTAACAAGATTTGTCACTTCTACTTGCGACTTACGGCACTGCAAAAACAGAGCAGGTGTTCAGGCTGCCAGAACTGTTAACAGCCTATAGGTCTAGGAAGTATCTCCTCTGCTTTTGAAACTAAAAGAGATTATACCACAGTGCTTTCAGCAGCATTCAGCAAAACTGTAGCTGATGATTTGCCTCACTGAAGTAAGTCACAACAGTAAGGAACATTAGTAAAACATCACTAAATGCTGCAATGCAGAGGTCCTTGTTGTAAGCTCTTACTAGTAGAAACATTGACAGTATGTATTTCCTTATTATTTGCTCCACCTTTGAGCAACTACATACCATGTAAGTTTTTATTTGTCTGGTACCAAGTAGAGTTGAGCTGATTTGTGAGACATTGATATTTACATACGTTCCAAATTCTGTTTCATTTCACATTGGTCTTTAATTTTGTAATTCCTGGCTTTCAGATGTTTGTTTGGGATCATAATGAAGTTATTCTCACATTCTCTGTCACACATTTTCAATCTCCACTATGACGAAAATAGCATTCTGTCTGTTTATTTAACTACATATATTAATTACTTTTATCATATTGTATTTGGGAATTATGAGCCAAGTAGACTGCCAGTAAAGAACCCCAAGTATATCATGGAGAAGGAAATGCTGGTGCATAGTGTACTTTCCTTGTGTTAGCTATGGATAGAAGTAGGTATGGACTGAGGAAAATTACTTCTGATGCCCATAAAACAGAATCAAAAGGCATGGTTCTGTTGAATAATAAATCTTTCATGTCTGAATTTGAGTTAGGTCTGTACTGCATCTGGTATCCACTTAAGACACTTTTTCTCAGAGACTTTTGTGTACCTCATAAAGTTACCTGTGATGAACTTGTCATTATAGAAAGGCATGTGTCCCATACAGAAATCTACAAGGAACAGAACTTAAATGAAAAATGAGCGTCTCCAATTCTCAGAAAGTAAAAGAATCAGGGATAATATCATTCTGAGGTATTTTCCTATAGTTGATATGTCATTAGGGTTCTGGCAGGTGCCCTCAGAAAATCAGAATGTATTTCCCTGCTTATTTGTCCTCATACCATACCTTGAATTGTGTTTGTCACCCAAAGTGTTTAATCAAAAAATACACTTTTGAAGAATTTTAATGATGGATAGAATGGTAAGTTCTAAAAAGATGGCATTGTGATGTTGTCTAAAAAAACTAAGGAGAAACAAGAGAAGAGCCCCTGAATGGTGAAGAAACGAGTAGAAATAGAAGTCAAAACTGAGAAATGCTCCGGCATATTTTTTTACAGGATTCATCAAGTCTTTTGCAGGGCAATCCAAATTGCCTAAAATCTACTTTTCAAGCAAGATACCAACTCTTTTTTGTTATTTTGTAACTACAGGCTTATTTGTGACTGCTGAACAATATAGACAAGCTATCAAAATGTATACTGAATTAACATGACCCTCCACACATATCCATCGAATGCTCTTACTCGCATTGCCACCAAGTTTTGCTTCCTTTCGAATTTGTATTATGTGCTTAAAATGCACAAACATAATTAAAAACCACCAAGCCAACAACCAAACTATTAAGAAGACAGTAAATAACTATCCAGCTGTTGATACACAAACCTGGAAAACAGTTACCCGGGTAACGATGTGTCACACCATTGCAATAGCTTCTAATTGCCACTGGGTGGTGGCTACCCAAGTCAGTTATCCTCTTCAGGGCAAGCCGGTAGCTATCACAGATGCACAGATGTCCAAAACAGTTCATGCAGTTCCAGAGGAGACAGATGAGACAGATCGATAGCAGAGAAAATTCCTAGCAGCGCAGGACAGGGGGAGACGGGGTGTTTCAAATATTATGGAATATTCCACAAAGCACATGCATTCATTTTGCAGCAAATTCAATCTGATGGTAGACGGTATATTCCCCTTTAGCGCCTTTATTGGCACTTTCTCATTGATAAAAATCCAGACCCTTCAACAGATATATTAAAGTGTTTAAGGCTTCATCTTCTCAAACAATTTTTTTGTGTCATTAGTGTTATGTGTCATTAGCAGTTATGACCTCTCATCCCCTGGACAGGTCTCTGTCCTCTTACACAGACAAAGCACACTTAGAGGGGAAATGTTGCACTGTAGTGCTGGAGACAGTATTTCTGAGTCACTGTTACCCTCACTCCTGTCTAGATATTAATGGTACCATACTTTTTATAATGTAGCTAGAGCTCTGCCTTTATGGTGCTATTCCTCTGCGACTGACCAGCATGATTGATGAATGTCAGTTCACATTTCTGGAAAATGAATTACAATAAGAGGGAGACATCTGAGAATAATTAGAAAAGAGCAAGCTGGGAACCAATTTACAATTCTGCTACCCAGAACATTATCACTTCTACAGTTTACTACAGAAAAAATGACATTGTATGAGACAAGTATCTAAAGTTCTTCACTTTTGTTAAATTAAGATAATGCCCATCCATTTGTTGTTTTTTCCAACTACATTTATATACTTGTATTTTACTGGTTGGCAAGGGTTGCGAACCATACAACTGATACATTGTTAATACATCGGACTAATCATTGCACAAACCAGACATCAATTTGCTTATATATGAGCTAACAGTATGTAGGATTTCTGGATGTTGCTTTGTTGCCTCTTTGGTATCGAGTGTTTTGTTTTGGCTGGAGTACTTGCCACCATGGTGTATGGTGCAGAATGCTAACATCCTATAAGTTTTAATAATCATAGAATATCAGGTTGGAGGGAACCTCAAGGGTCATATGGTCCAACCTCTCTTGGGAAAAAACATGCTCTGAATAAGATTGCCCAGCTGAATCTTAAATGTGTCCAATACTGAAACAACTGCACCACTTTCCTGGGTAGATTATTCCAGCAGTAGAATAGAATCATTGAGATTGGCAACGACCTCAAATAGTAATTCCAAAATAATGCAGTGTGATAACAGAAAATGCTATTATCCTATTGCATATCTGTAAGCATGGTAAATTTTAAGGAAACTTAAGTTACCCGAGTTCACTAGGTTTCTGAGGCACCCTGTAACATCAGATAAGCCCGTGGATGCCAGGCCCAGGGCTCTGTATCAGCCAGGGCTCAACCTGCTGTATCAGAGACCTTTTTAAAGAAAAAGCAATATGCTATTATCTTTTATTGTCAGACCTTAGGGATTTCAGCAGTTGTTGGTTTATGCCTAACATTTGTTAGTCCAGGCTGGCAGTTTTTTACAGGAGTAGGGCTGCTCAGAATATACCTGCAGTGCACAATCACCAGTTCTCACCAGAGCTACACCACCTGGCCATTTGCCTGTTGCAGTATGGTTTGCATCACTTTCTCCAGAAGCATGCTGGCTTATGTATTCATGTGCGGTATAGGCCACTTAACAATGTACTTGCTGTCACACCAGCAGGCTACCCTTTGGCACCCTAGTCATGGCGCCTCTCAAGAACACCAGTCCCAAGAACTGCCGGTGTCCCGACAGCCTGACAGAGGCCATCTTATTAATTGTCTGAGTTCAACATCTCTGATGTGACCTCTCACCGCACTTCAACTCTTCCATACGTGAATGGCCCAGCTCCTCCATAAAGCTCACACCACCAGTACACACTGGAGACTCTCACCCCAGTACCTTAACCCGGACACCCAGGCAAACCCAACACCTGTTAGTTCTGAGTTTTGTGGATAGTGAGTCGCGGGGCTGAAAGGTGACCGAACCCCGTGGGACCCTACTTGCGGTAGGGACCGGGGCTGTCACGGCGCCCGGTCAGGTCCTTCCACAAAGCTTATGAAGTGCCCGACCCCGCGCAGGCGGGAAGGCTGGCCGCAAGCAAAGCCCTCTCCAGGGAGGTGACGTTCACAGCTGCAGGGCAGATACTGCGATGTTTGGCCCAGAAAGCGCGACGCTTTTCCCCCCTCGGGCCGGGACCACAGCACCTAGACGAACCAAGCGCCCCGGGACAGTCGTGGCCAGGAGCTTCCTCACTAGCGGAGGGGGAGTGTGAACAGCTTTGGGCTCTCTTCGATTCTCCAGGAGTCCTGCCGCGGATCAACCTAACCCCAAAAACACCCAGGTCCAGCGCTCGCCTTTAATGGCGGCAGCGTATACGGTCACGTGCCGCGGGGAAGGTGGGGCAGCGGGGGGCTTCCGCCCACGTGACGGCAAGCTTCCGCCCCCTCGGCTCGGTGCGCGCGCCCCCTCTCCCGCGGAAGTGACGTCGAGCCTGGGTCNNNACGCACGCACGCACGCAGCGAAACAGCCAGCGACGATCGGGCCGCCACCACGAAGCGCCGTAGCCCGGTGAGTGCGAGGCGTCGAGGCCCGTTACGGACGCGGGTGTCGCCGGCTTCCGGAGCCGCTCCTTTTCCCCCGCCGGGTCCGTTATGTAAGGAAGCCTAGGCCCGGCACCTTCTCCGCGGCCCGCGCCACCGGCTTCTTGGCCTTTTTCCTTCAGCAGTTCGTGTGATTCCTTCTGTGGTGGCGGGGCCGCGGCGCTGGCGCCATCCCAGGTGCCGGCGCAGGGGCAGGGGGCGGCCTTCTCTGCCGCCGCTGTGGCGCGGGCAGCGCTGTGGCCGATGCCGAACAGAGCGCTGAGGCTTGCGGGCAACTGTGCGCCGCTGTCCGCCAGGCGGGGCAGCGAGTAACCTGCCGCGGCGCTGGGGGCCGGAGGGCTTCGTAACAGGTGTCTGCAATGGCATTTAAGCGGCGGCAGGTGATGGGCTGGTTGAGGGGGGAATTTCGCGACACCGGTGCAGGCAGGGCCCTCTGCCGCCCCTGGTTCCGTCCCCGTTTGCCATCTGTCTACAGCGAGGTCCGGTGACCGTTATGGAGTAGGTTGGGTTTGAAAGCTTGAGAGGTCTGTCGTGCTGGTTACTGATGTAGGTTGAAAATCTTCTGGTTGATAATAAACACTCGGTACAGCGTCATGAGGGGATCTATCGGTGAGATTTTCAAATGCGTAGTGTCAGTAAGCTTCGGTTGTGCATAGCTTGTATATTGTGTCTGCCCCGTTGTCTTTATGCCTGGGAGCTAGGGGAAGCAATAAAGTTTTGGTCATCTGTAACTTCTAGGAAGTTCTGTGAGATGATAAAAGGCCTGGCGCAAACTCTTCGTCACTTTTCTAGGAGATCTGAAGCCAAACCATGAACACCAGCTGAGTGGTGTGTTCTGTGCTCTGAGAAAAAGTTAAGGCTTTAAGAAAGGGGAAGTATACAGCTCTTGGCCTGAGAAGAGCTGGACTTAATTTGTTCTAACGTGTTCAGTAGTAGCATGCATGTTGCCTAATTTGACTAGACTTTCTGGCTGCTCTAATATGATTTTACTGTAAGATGTGTAATCGTTAGTGTCATAAAACTTCTGTGTATATTGTGTGCTTCCCAACTTGTAGATTTGGGGTGGTAATTACACACTTCTAACTTTCAGATTAAAATGTAGGAGGAATTAGGAGACTTGTGGAAACTATCCCAGTTTGGAATTTGTGATAGTTTCCTCTTCTATTAGAAGGTAATGTGGAATAAATGGAAAAATAACTTAGAAAATGCTTCATAGGGTAGAGGCGGAACTTCAGGGTTGAACTAAAAAGTTGTGAATATCATCCCTTCGCATGCTGGTGTTGTACTCTTCGTTTGATTAGCTTGTTTTATTTTCTCATAGTTGACTAACATCCGCAATAAACAGGCCTCTAAATCCTTACTATAAGGAACTGATAATATTGCTATAATGTTCAACTTGTTTGCAATAAGAATATACATGAGCTCAGTGTTTTGCAGGAGATTCAGGGATAGGGGATGACACCTTTTATCCTCTTGTGCAACAGCAGCAATAGAAATTGTAGTTGTTGAGAAGTTATGGGCTGTTTACTCATTTCATACGTAGTGATGTTTTTAACTTTTTTTTTTTAAGAAAATGTTTTTGGTCATGTTGTGGGTTGTTGGGGAGGTTGCGTTGTTTTTTGTTTGGTTTTTTTTTATTTTGAAGAGTAGTATCACAAAATTACAAATGAAGTTGGTAGAGATCCTGTTTTTGAGTAACATACAGAACTGTTTCTGTTGTATTTGATATGTAATCATTGTGTACTGGGTAGAAGTAGTATCGGTGTTACTATGTCTATTTTGACACCAAAAAACAGAACAGAGTGAGAGTAGAACAAAGTTACACGTGAGAATTGGATTTATTAGAAAGGATTAAAAGGTCAGAATTGCTCTATTCTTTTGTACTCTTTAAAAAAATTGCATGCACGTAAAATGTGGTAGGGTAGTTGCAGAGTTCGTACTCTTTCTCTTTTACAAGAACATCTTGTAACTCAAGCAGGGGAGGAAGACTTGCATGTGAATGATGTTTCCAGCTTTGTGTTTTACTTCATGTGTGAACTTCGAGCAAAACTGTTAGTTGTTCTTTTGCAGGCTGTAGTGCTGCAGCCTTGGTCCGTACTGCCACTGTCCAGTCCTGCTCCTTTCCATGTGTTGGGACTGATGGGGTCTTAGCCATTTGCTGATGTGTCTGGGCTCTCTGAAGCTGACGGCATGAAAATGTAGCAACCCTTTGCGAGGAAACCTCTAGCAGACCCCAGAATTCTGCCAGCCTGGTTAGGTGATCCAGGTTTGCTGAGGGTTTAAGAGTGCCGGTGTGCTGCTTGCCAGACGCATGCCAGTTTTGGGTAAACACTGATTCCGGCTAGCTCTGATCATGGACTATCACAAACCCATGCCCTCTTTCGAACAGGGGTGGTATTTGCTTCAGTGACTTTTTTTTGTGTCTTGGATGAATGCAATAAATTAAGTACATGCTACCTGCAAATACCAATGAAGTGTGGGATGTATTGTCTTTGACTTAATGAAGTCTTGAATGCCTGCTGATATGAGCCCTGTTTTTCAAGTAATTGTTACAAAAGTGGCTGTTACTTGACTTAGCATTTGCATCAAAGGGCCTGTTTTGGTGGCTGGAGTTCTAACAGAATGTAGTGCAACGGGGACTTTAATCAGTGTCAGTTATTTAAAGAGATGAGGTGTCTTTATTACTTAGCAGTGACTTTTTTTTTTTTTTCTTTAATTGCAAACTACCAAGCATTTAGAAATTGTATTTTAATTCTATAAAGTTTTGGAAATCCAACCAAATGGGTAAAATGCAGAACGTTGCTAGGATGGTAATTAACTTTGTTAAGGAATTTTAGTAGGAACTGGGTCATTTGTATAGTTTCATAGCAAACAGCATTCCAAAAGTGTTCCAGAATGGATTGATGTTAAATACTATAGTAACTTACTGTGATTCTGCCTAAGTTCCAGTGGAACTTAAAAGCATTAGCGGGCCACAGTAGTGTGCTTTAGGCAAGGTACTTGGAGATTGTTCCCCAACTCTTGTGATGAAATTGCCATAAAACGAGCACAAAGCGGCATTATGTAGATCTAGTTTTGATAGTGTTTCTGCACAATTCTGAAAAGAAATACTATTAAAATATATCTATTAAAAAAGGCATGTGCAGTTTGGAGGAGTATTTGTACTAATGTGTTGGTTTCTGCATGTATTGCAGTAAAATAATTAAGACCAGAATTTCCTAGAAACATGCTAAAAATTTTGAGTATAGCAGGAAAGCTATGTGCAAAAGACTAATTTAATGTGCTAGAGCTTCAGCATTAGCAGCAGTTGGCCTTCGTGCTGGGCTGCCTGAAATGGGATTTTAAGAGGAGGATGATTGTCCTGTTGTCTGTATCAAGATCATAGAATGGCTTAGGTTGGAAGGGACCAAGATGAAATTTAACAGGCATGATCAAAGCTGATTTGATTTTTTAGCTCTGGAAAGAATGAAAAGAGAAGGACTCTTACTTCCCAAGCATGTTTGCATAGTCTTTAATTACAGCATCTGTAATAAATATGATTACCTTCATTTTGGCTGAAAGAATTAGTTGATTGCAATTTATACACAGATGCTGCACAGTAGACACTTATTTACATATACATTAACATGAGAATGCTTTGGAGGGAACACAAAAAGATTGAAAGCTGTGATTCTTGGAGTTCACTTTACACTAGTTTCCCTAGTGCTTTTGATGTGGACTTCGAGCATTATGGGGAAGCAAACTGCAAGGTTCCATGCTTCAGTATTAGAGATGCTTTTCCAAGGAAAATTATATCAAGAGAGGGATGATTGCAACCACTGAATAATACTATGTAATTGTACCTATGCATGTTGGATCCTTCAGAGAAGACCTGAAAATAATTATTTTTAATTAGGAGTGATGTGAGATTTTTCTGCACCACAAAACCAGTAAGCAATTTTACTAGACTGGAGGATCTCTATGTGTATCTCAGTGGTGAAAGCTAGAGTGTGAAAGCAGAAGTGGTGAAGGTCCAACCAAAGATGAGTTAACATGTGTACACACATGAATTTATAAGTATGGATGTATTTGAAGTTGATTTTGACATTTTTTTCTCTTAAGAGGCCACTTGAAGGATCTGTGTGCCATAGGTTTTGGGGGTTTTTTTTCCCCCGATTACTTTAGTGGAATTCTTTTTTCTTAATCTATGCTGCTTTGAGATGAAGTCTGAGGAGTTGTCCAACCTTTTACATTTTCTGTACCTTTTCAACTTTTTATAGCTTCTACTGTATGGCTTTTAACCCCCCCAGAATGTATGTCCTTGTGTTTTTCCAAGGTCATCGACTACTAATACTTATAAGAATTAGGTAGTTTTGTTTCTTTTTCACCCAAATACCCGAAGAATGCACTTGCTCTGATTTTCCTGCCCTCTTTGTTTCTTCTCATTGGCATTCAGAAGGTGCAAGGTTACAGTCGTCTTTCTTCCTAACTACTGTAGAGACTGCAAGAAGCAGCAGTATATTTGGAGGGATGTGGGGGTGTGGGAGAGCGCTGTTTGTATTTGAGTGGAGGGATACATTCTCTTAAGGCTTTTCCCCTATGTGGCAGTTTGAGCTAGTTCTTATTTTACTTTTATGGGGGAGTAAAATTATATGTCTGCTCTTTAAAAACCACGACACCCTACAACTCAAAAATACTGTAGTGAAACTTGACCTTCGTAGTTTTTTTGTTTGGTTTTTTTTTTTAGACACAATGTGACAAAATCAACATTGAAACAATAGCAGATATGGAAACGAGCAGCAGTTATTGGTACCAAAACTCCATGAGGGGTTCAGTGGAAAGAAATGCTTTATACTTGAAGATGACTGCTTTACTGTAGAACATTTCCAAAGAGATTTGCATCAAAATGCTTTTCGAATATTGGTAAAGTGATGAAAACATGTTGCTCTGGGAAACTTTCTTTATACTAAGCAATGTAAATGGCAGGTTGCTTGTTTTTTAAGGCATTCTTAATGGATTTGGTCGTATTTCCTGATTTTGCACAAATGGTTCTTTTACTTCTGTTGTGTACTAGGTGCTGCTAGAACTCTTAGCACAGAGTTGTTTTTAGTGTTGCTTTAAAAAGCAAACTGCTTACACTTTATACAGTCACTTAGCAAGAGTTTCTCAGTGCAGCTCTACTGACAAACTCAAATTCCTGCCATAACGTATTTGTAACTAAAGTAGTGCATATATAATTGTGACTTGGTTTTGCTTCATGAACTATTTACAAAGTGCTGCTAAACTGTTAAATCACTTAACACACTAAGGCAGCATCTCAAGATCTAAAACAGGAAATGATTCAAGTATGAAACAGTAACAATAAGAAAGTCTGGTTTTATAGTATGCCTTCCCATTTTGCCATCAGAGGTTATTTGTAGTTAAAAATGGATGTGTGCAGGAAGAGAAGTGGTAAATCTGTAAATATGTGCAGAAGAATAGTTGATTGAAGATATTGGTGTTAAAACGTGGAATTTCTTTTTTTAATATTATAAAAGTAGCTGCATACAGTAAGAGATGCATGGTAGGCTT
>VWYK01034539.1:5033-25503 GCA_013399775.1 Semnornis frantzii
CCAAGATTTGGCCATATTGGGTGAAGCCATAGGCTTGCTTTAGCCTTTTTTGGGCAGAACACAGCCTTGCACAAGGCAACCCTGTGCACCTTGTTTACCACAGTTGCTGGGCAGGCCACAGACCCCAGACTTAGTGGCTCCAGGTTCTTTGTCCCTTTTCCCGCGGTTGCTCTCCCCAAAACAGAAGGAGGGAGAGCAGAAAAACATGCTTGGGCAAGCCAGGAGAGGTACAAGCCTAATTTGGCCTACTTAGGCCTACCACAACAGACATTTGTATGGTAGTTTTGCATCTCCCCAGGAGTAAATGTAACATGTTTTCCACAGAGATGGCTGTGCATCAACCCAAACATTTACCAGGAGTTAGACCCTGAGTATTTCTGCTTGACCTTTAATAAAGATCAGCCTCCTTGAGGTCCAAAGCATGAGTTTGGGACTAAGTATGAAAATACATTTCAAAGCAGGTTATTTTAAGATTGATGGCTGTGGAGAACCTCTGTGGAATGTCACTCAATAGTGGTCAACATGAGCATGGCTAAAATGATTAAATTTGAGACATTTAAAAAAATGTCATGCTATATTTCCACACACTAACCAATGAAATCTTTTAATTCAATTTAAAAACTCAGAATTAAGTCTGATGTATGCTATTGCTACTTTAACTTTACCAAGTTCTCCATAAACAAGTAGTACAGGATCAGAGTCATATCAATTGATGGCAGGTAGTCCAAACATCCTTTCAATTTAAAACCAAAAATGTTAAGATCAGCTCTTTATACAGATCAGTATGATGGAGGAGAATCTGAGAAAGGAAACTATGTTATACCCAAAAGAGATATTTTGGCTCATAATCATGCTGGACTAGATCCTATGTAAAGAGGACCTTTTCAATAGTAAGCGAACATTAGATCAAGAAGAATTATTTCCTTGATGAGTAGGCATGCTAAAAAGCAATAGAGCATTGTAGCTATAAAGCGTGTAGGCAGAACTACTCCATGTGGTTCAAGACAAAGACACACCAAGGAGGTGGATTGTGCACTTGGGAAAGGTGAGAACAAAGAGTGGTAATTGAAATTACAAGAAATCTTCATCCTATTCTTGAAAACGAAGTCTCAGGCACATACACACACATACACACACACACAGACAGAGCATTATGAGCAAAAGAGAAAGAAAAGTCAAGCTTCACTTTTTCCACATTGCACAGAGGAAAAACTTCAGCTTCTTACAACAATAAAATTTCTAGCTTCAGTCTAGATTTTTATTTCAGTAAAATCTAAAATTGAGTGAGGCAGGAGTCAAAGCATATAATTCAGAGCTGCATTCTAAAAACTAGATTTTGTGGCTTGGCTTCATAGTTGGTTGAGCATCATAGGTAAAGATGAGCCATCAGAACACAAACAGGAAAAAATAAAAGAGCAAACCACAAACAAAACCAAACCAAAACCTCTCCATGCCAAAACAAGCAACAAAACCCCACCCCACAATCCAAGCTACACTTCAAACCTTACTCTCCAGTTATAGCTGTAATTATCAAAGCCATACTCAGTAACCTAGAATTAGCACTTCTGCTTAATCCTACACACTGACGTGGGAGGGAAACAGGAGAACAGTGTAGTCCTGATGTGTCTAGATAAACATGTATTAATGATTAGTACAGAGGTCAAAATTAGAACTATTAGAACTAAAAGATTGGTTTTTTAAAAAAGGCTTCTCTCTCTCCCCAAAGAGAAATGTTTATACAAGTAACTGGACAATAAAATGCCTATGAATATTTTGTCTGTGCCAATAATTAAGGACCTAATCTAACACATCCTGCCACCTTCTAGGATTTCACTTGGTGTGAAAAGACTCTTAGTCAGTGTATTTATAGCTATTAGTCTAACTCAAGCCCTGTTATGGACTTCTAATGAACTCAGAACAAAACCTAACGAACAGCACTAAATATAAGAATTGTGAAATCATTTCACAGAACTGTAGAAAAGGAACAGATTAGAAGAGACCTCTGGATGTCTTGTCAAACCTCACCAGTGCCACATAGAAGGGAATAGTCCTTTCCCTGAACCTGCTTGCTGATTTGTTTTACTAATGTACCCAAGTACATATTTGTCTTTCACTTTTGTAAGAGTACACAGCTGATCTATGTGTAGCTTGCTGTCCGTAAAGCCCACAAACCTTATCTTGCAGTGTTGTACCCAGCGAGTTGGTTCTGAGCATGTTTTGATATATGGCTTGCTTTTCCCCAGGTGCAGGATGTGGCATTGTCCTTGTTCAATTTCATGAGGTTCTTGATAGACCATTAATTTTGCTTTTCTAGATGTCTCAGCATAACACTCTACTTTCCCTGTGCATCAACTGCTCCTTCCAGTTTCGTATCATATGGAGGCTGGATGAGATGCCTTCAGTCCAGGTCACTGATGAAGGTATTAGAGCTGTTCTCAACAAGTATCAACCCCCAAGGAATACCATGAACTACTAGACTTAAAACTGTAGGTCTTTCAAGTTTGCAGGTCTAGCCAATTTTCCATCCTTCAGTCTACCCATCTAGTCCTTGCTTGGCTGCCATCAGCTATGGGATAGTTTTGAATGCCTTGCTAAAGACTTGCTGCCCTCTCCTCATCCACAAACCCAGACATTTCATCATAGAAGTCTGGCAGATTGGTAAGCATGGCTTGCCAGGGAATAAATCCAAGCTGACTGTTCTCGGGCATGTTCTTGTCTTTCATGTCTCTGGACATAGATTTTAATGTGATTATTATCCATAGATTTCCCAAAGACTTAAGAAAGGTTAGTCATCCTACAATTCCCCAAATCCATTTTTCTTTCTTCAAAAGAAAGTGTATATTTTTTCCATTCGCAGTCATAAAGCAACTCCCTAGGTGTTTTGATACACGGAATTCTCATGTTCATTATTCTTATTTTTAAATCTTGTAATTCCTTCCACTTTGAGTATCCTCGTCTCTTACTGCTAACTTGGCTGATTCTCAAGTATAACTTCATTTTCTATGTGAATAGTCTATCATCTGATGATTACTTGGCAATCTTTTCCAAATGTGTCTCATATATCTAGAAGGTTTATATTTCATTTGTCAAGCTTTCTCCTGTAGAAAGTCAGTGTAGCACATCCCAGCCCAGAAATTACTTCTGAATTTTACTTTACCTTTATAAATTGTTACCTTTATAAAATTCCTACTCTCACTAAATACTTCAGCGAAATTCTTTCTGTGTACTGGAATAGCAAGCTACATAATTTGGTGATTTTTTTTACCTAATTTGCAGCAAAAAAAAAGGCAAATGTTAGAAACATTTAATCATTCATGTGGCAAATGTTTATTGAGTGAGTAGATCTGTGCAACTGAAGTCCAAGAGCTATCAGGCCTATAGAGTTATACATAGATGTTTTGGTTCAGTTAGATCTGAATCCTTACTGTGGATCCCAGTATCTGAAGGTGGCGTACAGAAAGGCTGGGAAGGGACTATTGACAAGGTCTTGTAATGACAGGATGAGGGGGAATGGGTTTAAACTGGCAGAGGGGAGATTTAGACTGGATGTTAGGAGGAAGTTCTTTGCAGTGAGGGTGGTGAGACACTGGCACAGGTTGCCCAGGGAGGTTGTGGCTGCTCCCTCCCTGGAGGGGGTCAAGGCCAGATTGGAGGAGGCCTTGAGTGACCTGTGCCTATGGCAGGGGTTTGGAACTAGATGATGCTTGAGGTCCCTTCCAGCCTTATAATTCTATGATTCTATGATTCTATGACTTGTTTTCTTCTGATATTTTTCAACTATTTATTTCTTATATTATACATGAAAGGTAACTGCTGCTTTTGAAGTGAATGAGAGTTTTCCTACTCATTTCAGTGGGAATAAATTGAAGCTCTTAATTAAATGTTGTCAGCTATGTCAAGCTTTGTGGAAGAACTTTTAACACAGTGATATTTTCCTCATAGATATATCTATGTGGGACAATAATTGAAAATGTGAATTAGCTGCAGTAACTACCACATAATCACTTTTTTTTTTCTAAAACGGTCACATTTCTGATTGACTTAAACTACTGCAGTAGTGACTTGAATTAAAGTACTGCCATTTCAGCTCACTAATAAATACCCAGCAAGAACACTACAAGAAATTCTGAAACAAGTTTCCTCCTACTCTCCTTTCCTTTTGATCAAACTATTTTTTCCAGTTTCTTTCTTAGTTCCATGAATAAAAGTGTCTCTAGACTATACTCTGGGCCACCAGAGCTGTTTCAGGTACAGAAATTAACTAAATATTCTCTCCCCCATTACCCTGCTCTCATCAGACCCTACCTGGAGTACTGTGTGCGGTTCTGGAGCCCGCAGCACAGGAAGGACATAGAACTGTTGGAGCAGGTCCAGAGGAGGGAAACGAAGATGCTCAGAGGGCTGCAGCAGCTCTGCTATGAGAACAGGCTATGAGAGTTGGGGCTCTGCAGCCTGGAGAAGAGAAGGCTTCAAGGAGACGTTAGAGTAGCATTCCAGTATCTGAAGGGGGCCTACAGGAAGGCTGGGGAGGGACTATTGACAAGGTCTTGTAATGACAGGACAAGGGGCAATGGGTTTAAATTGGAAGAGAGGAGATTTAGACTGGATGTTAGGAGGAAGTTCTTTGCAGTGAGGGTGGTGAGACACTGGCACAGGTTGCCCAGGGAGGTTGTGGCTGCTCCCTCCCTGGAGGTGTTGAAGGCCAGGTTGGACCAGGCCTTGAGTGACTTGTACTAGTGGGAGGTGTCCCTGCCTATGACAGGGGGTTGGAACTGGATGATCCTTGAGGTCCTTTCCAACCTTACTATTCTATAAATAGCTTCTATAAATACTCATTACTGACTCCTCTTCAAGTGGCTGATCTTTCCCTCACCTTCTTTTCGCTTTGCTTCTTCTTCTTATCTCTGTAGCAAAAAGCAAGATTGTTTTCCTCATTCAGTTTGTTGCAGCTGGCAAATAAAGCTTTTTATCCTCACTGGGCCTCTGAAAAAGTGCCATGGTTACCCTCTGCACTTGGAGGGACTTTCCACATCCTCCAGAAGGTGTTCTCTTTTCCTCAATGTGTATTGATAAGCGATCTCAGAAGTACAAAGATATATTGAAAATTGGACCAATTATTCTGTCATGAGACAAATTCTAATCTGCTCAGATTAGAAGGGAGTAAATTCCATCCTCTAGTACATGCCCTCACCTATACTGAAGTGGCTTTCATTTCCCCACTGGAATGGTATATTCTATCTCCTACTGGAATGGCAGATGACATGTAATGGTGAAGTACTAAGGATTGCTAGGAAACACTTCAGAGCACTAACCAGAAGCAGAGTAGTCCATTTTGTAAACAAAGAGCAGTTATAGCCTTTATTAACCTGTACCCCTTCTACAGGCAATGGGATAAGATCAAAGAACACAGTCCTTACTAAAAAAAAAAAACAAAAAGCAGAGATCCAGTTTGGAAAATAAAGCAGCAGTGACAGGGAGAGCAACGTTGCAGTACTCTTGTTTATTCTCTCTCAGACTCATCAAATATTCTGAATGTTCAGATGACACACATTCAGTTTAAAGTCAAATAATGGTTTCTCTTAATTACTAGCATTTTGAACTTATAAGTAGTACCTCAAAGTGAAGCTTTCCTGCCTCTAGCAACTCCCACAGAAAGAACATTTCAAGTTTAGCATCGCTACAGTAGATGCAGCACGCAGCATCTTACAGCTCTACATTATTGACAGTGCCATAAAAAGAAGATATGATGAAGAGAGATGCAGGCCAAAGTAACTCCTGATTTGCATGCCATACATTCTCACTGGTGTTTTATGGAATGGATCACACACCAGAGGACTGCTTAATACAGCAATCATATACCAGGCAGAAATTCTATCTCTACAGAGCTAGATCCTTGGCATGGGTGGGCACAGCTCTGGGAAGCTGACATGTGGATTATATAATTATTGGAGTGTTCTCCCAGTTTCATGCAGGTCAGTGACAGACATAGGTGATACATCTGCTCTGTACTGTACTGGCTGGCTCTTGGTGCCTTCTAGGGCCATGAATGGTGAATGTCAGATTCCAAAAGCTTCCAGTATTAATTCCACATGCTACTCATGATCAGAATGCTACCCCCACTTAGAGATTTCAGTATACCAGAAGGCTGTCATGGTAAATGGTTGACTATTTGCACTAAACTACAGGAATCTAGTACTGCGTAGGCAGTTATGCATGCATTTTATCAGGTCACTGAATTAAATCCATGGGCTACATCAGTTTGTTCCATGCACAGAAATGCACATTTTGCCTGGTACAATTATCCTCTAATCCAAGTAATCCCTCACAAAAACTTCATTCTCTTAGCTGTCATAAACTCTTGTTCACCTTTATAATGAAATTCAGTACCCCATTCCACTGTCACTTTCCTTATCAAGTAATTTCTGTCTTTCCATGCTGCTGCATTATATAACCAGCCATGTGCAAAAGTTGGATGTAAATCCATCTTAAGATCCAAGTCAACACAGCACAGCCATATTACATTATCTATTTGGAGAAAGGTACAAATTCTCAGCTGGCCAGTTCCCATTACAAAGCAACAATGGCCAAGTGTCATAAGTGCAATTCTCCCCTGCCTTGGACTCCAAAGTCACAATTTATCTGTGAAAATCGAGATGGGAAAATGTGACAACCACTTTGCAAGAGTGTGAACAGCATGCAGAAACAGCAGAGCAGGTCTCCAAAACAGCATATTGGCGCTAACACGAGGTAAAGTAAATCCTCCATCCCAATCAGAATAATTCCCCAAGATGTAACATTTTTCTGTGCAAGGTTTCCTCATAGTGGCCATGAAGCACAGGAACATCAGCTCTGCTGTTGATAAAAGATAGTAAAATCTGCATCACTAAGGATAGTGACAAAGCTTAATCCCAAGGCTTGAACTACATTTTTAAGGGCTGTAATTCCCTTTCCACGAAGGTCAAGAGGAAAATGTACACAGCACTGAATCATAGAATGGTAAGGTTGCAACGTCTAGTTCCAACCCCCTACCATAGGGACACCTCCCACTAGTACAGGTCACTCAAGGCCTCCTCCAACCTGGCCTTCAACACCTCCAGGGAGGGAGCAGCCACAACCTCCCTGGGCAACCTGTGCCAGTGTCTCACCACACTCACTGCAAAGAACTTCCTCCTAACATGCAGTTTAAATCTCCCCTCTGCCAGTTTAAACCCATTACCCTTTGTTCTGGCATTACAAGACCTTGTCAATAGTCCCTCCCCAGCCTTCCTGTAGGCCCCCTTCAGATACTGGAAGGCTACTCTAAGGTCTCCTTGAAGGCTTCTCTTCTCCAGGCTGCACACCCCCAACTCTCTCAGCCTGTCCTCATAGCAGAGCTGCTGCAGCCCTCTGAGCATCTTTGTTTCCCTCCTCTCGATCCACTCCAACAGTTCCATGTCCTTCCTGTGCTGGGGGCTCCAGAACTGCACACAGGACTCCAGATGGGGTATGATGAGAGCAGAGTGAAGGAGGAGAATCACCTCCCTTACCCTGCTGGTCACACTGCTCTTGATGCAGCCAAGGACTTGGTTGCTGTCTGGAATATGCCACTTAATAGGATTTCCTAAGACTCATGAGGGAAATCTGAGACATTGGGTCACAAAATAAAACAGCGGTCACAAATATTTTAACATAGGAAACCTCAAAGGAAGAGACAGTAGGTGACTGTATAGGTTTGCAACACTAATAGTAACAGAATATGAGAAAGAGGAAGGATAGAGTTGTCTGCTTTCATCTTTGGAGACAGTTCCCAGCTCCTGAGTAATCAGCTGCTGAGATCAGGAACAGACACATTGTTCCGGTAGGCAGAAAAGAAATATATTCCAAATCTGTTATGAAAGAACTCCTCAAGACTTGAGAGGAGGCACTGCTGCCAAGCAGCCTCAGTCTGAATTAGCTAACTGAAAAATTACTCAAACTTACCTGTGTCACTAATCACATCTTTTTACTACAGACACCAATTCTACCTGAAATGAACAAACAAAAAATATTTAGGAAGTTCAAAGAGCTGGAGCAAAGGCCTTAGGGAAGTGGAGGGAACCCCAAGCTCATGAAAGGATAAGAACTGGGGTTCCATTGCTCTCTGGAAGTGTGTGGCTTCTTTCTCAGCAGAATAGGGTTCTACTGGTAGGAGAAGTGCCACCTCCTGACAAAGGAGGAGTTCCTTACCTTTTCTCATAAACTTCCTCCCGGAAGAGGATTTTTACTGCCCTTGAATAGAAGGATGACAGAAACTTTCAGAAAAATTTCTTCACCATAAGTGTTATCAAGGCTTGACATCAAGTTTGACGTGGAGACATCTGAGGTCAGACTTGCTGGGGCCCTGAGTGACTTGATCTAGTTGGAGATGTCTTTGCTCACTGCAGGGGAATTGGACAAGATGGCCTTTGAGGGGTCTCTTCCCACCCAATGCAGTCTGTAATTCTGTGGTTCTGTATGTTGCATAAGGATTGGAACAGGATGCCCAGAGAAGTACTTGAGTCACCATCCATGAAAGAATTTAAGAGATGTGGATGTGGTGCTTAGGCACATAGTTCAGTTTAGGACTTGAAAGCGTCAGGGTAATGTTTGGACTTGGTGATCTTAAAAGTAATTTCCAATCTAAATGATTCTGTGATTCTAGACCAGCGACTTTGACAAGGTTCTTAAATCAAAAACATGCAATAGTCATTGATGGTCACAGAATCATCTAGACCAGAAAGGGCCTCTGAGATGACCAAGTCCAGCCATTTCACCACTCCACCAAGCCCATCACTACACCATGTCCCCAAGCACCACATCTATATGGCTTTTAAACACATCCAGGGATGGCAACTCAACCACTTCCCTGGGCAGCCCATTCCAGTGCCTGACACGCCCTTCTGTGAAAATATTCTTCCTAATGTCCAGCCTAAATCTTCCCAGGTGCAGCTTGAGGCCATTCTCTCTTGTTCTACCATTAGTTACTTGTGAGAAGACACCAGTGCCTACTTCTCTCCAACCTCCTTTCATGTAGTTGTAGTGAACAATAAGGTCTCAGCTCAGCCTCTTTTTCTGCAGACTAAAACAGCCCCAGCTTACTCAGCCACTCCCCACAGGACCTGTTCTCCAGGTCCCTCACACCAACTCTGCCCCTGTTCCAGTGCCTCAGTGTCCTTCCTGCACTGCAGTGCCCCAAACTGTACACAGTGCTTGAGATGTGTCCTCACCAACACTGAGTACAGAGGGATGATCACATCCCAGGTCCTGCTGGCCGCACTATTTCTAATACAGGCCAGGATGCCATGGGGCCTCTTGGCCACCTTGGCACACTGCTGGCTCATATTCATCCTGCTGTCCGTTCGTACCCCCAGGTCCTTCTTTGCCATGCAGCTCTCCAGCCATTTCTCCCTAGGTTTGTAGCATTGCATGGAGTTGTTATGTCACAAGAGCAGGACCTGGCAGTTGGCCTTGTTGAAGCTCATAAAGTTGACCTCAGCCCATCAGTCCAATTTACCCAGGTGCCTCTGTAGAGCCTCCCTACCCTCAAGTAGATCAACACTCCCACCTAACTGTGTGTCATCTGCAAATCTACTGAGGGTACACTCAATCCCCTCATCCTAGCCATTGATAAAGAGATTGAACAGGACCTGTCCCAATACTGAGCCTTGGGGGACACCATTTGTGACAGGCCTCCAGGTGGATTGAACTCCATTGACCACTACTCTCTGGGCCCAGTCAGTGCTTTTTACCCAGCAGAGCATGTGCCTGTCTAAGCCATGGGCAACCAGATTTTTAATGAGAACCATGTCAAAGGACTTACAGAAATCCAGGTAAACAACACCCACAGTCTTTCCCACATCCAGTAGCTGGACCGTCTTGTCACAGAAGGGGAGGAGGTTTGTCAGGCAGGATCTTCCATGCTGCCAGATCACCTGGTGATCCTGTGTATGGTGCATAAGACACTCAGGATGATCTTCTCCATGACCTTCCGTGGCAATGATGTCAGATTGACAAGCCTGCAATTCTCTGGATCCTCTCTTCAGCCTTTCTTACAGATAGGAGACATGTTTGCTACCCTTCAGACCACCAGGACCTCCCCAGACAGCCAGGACTGATGGTGAATGATAGAAAGAGACCTGGCGAGTACGTCTGCCAGCTCCTCCAGCACCCTTGGGTGCAACCTATCTAGATCCATAACTTGCATGTTTGAGTGTCAGTGCAATAGGTCCATTCATGGAAAGGTCATAAAAGGCATGAAGTGAATGAGTGAGTCAATCCATTGAGCAAGTCCGATTACCTGACTTTTATTCCCTGTCTTGCTTTAGCATATACATAGTACTAAGTGATCAAGACAACAAGTTAATTGGTGCAAAAGCAGCTTTAAAAAGTGGTTGACACAGTAGTTTGGTTCAGTTCTTATCCAGTAGTACTATGTATAGGGAGGCACTAGACACACCTGTGCAGTTAATGGCAGAAGAGGAAAGGAGCAAGATGCTGATACCCTGGGGATTTAAAATAGATCACTGAACTACAAGGACCATTAGATTAATTATTTGTGGATAATTAGAAGAATCCCCCAGATTACAGGAGCTGTTAATCATAGGGATTTGAGGGGGGTTTTGTAGAAACCTATGGCAGTTAAGGAAAGCTTCCTTCAGACAAAAGATACACAACCACACAGGTGCACACACACAGGGGAATCCAGACACAGAATAAGAAATGTAGTAAGAGGTCAGCTGAGCTAGCTTGTGCATTTCACATTGACCTTACAAGAGAGAAGCATATCACAAACTAGATCATAGCACTGCAGATTAAATAGGAAGGAGATTGAAAGAAATGGGAGCTAACTCTGGGAGACACAGAAGAAAAAGAAATTTAGCTTGCGAGAGGCATCAGTGGTAGCAAGAAATTAATCTGTAAGTAGATATGTACTAGGACAAAGTGCTGGGAGAGTCTTGGTCTGGTTCTCAAGAGGAATGAAAGCTACAGATGGTACTCAGTAGGATAAAGAGTATTTTTTGCATCAGCTTTCATTGCAAAAGCCTGTGGTGAACAGGGGACTAATAGTGCTCAAACCAAGAAGGAAGACTTTGCCCTATAATTGGGAAGGTGTATGCTACATGTACATAAAACTAGATGTTTACAAATCAGTTAAGCCTGAAGAATACATTAAAGTATTGTCTGCAACATCAAAACTACCTGAGAATTCATGGAAAATGAGGGAAATGCTAGCAGATTGGAAAGAGCAAGTGTGGTGCTCATCTTTAACAAGAAGGATGTCTGGTAGAAAAAGGAAGAGGACTGGTGAATCATTAACCACTCACCTTAACTTGAGCTATTTAAAAAATAAAAACTGCTTTAGGCACCAGAAAGTAAAAGCTGAAAGATGCCAAAATGGTTTTATCCATAGCATCAAGCCAGTCTAATTTCATTCCACTATAGATCAACACAGGCTAGGAAGCTGAGGAGGTCATATATTTTGATTTTATTAAGACATCACACCATCTGCCACAGTATTCTGACAAGGAAAGAGCAAAACTTATTCTAGAAGAAATTACCTAGTCATGGTTACAAAACTAGTTGTAAAAGTGTGCCAGGGAAGAAGTATTAGTGTTTTGTTGACAGTACAAAAAAAGATGTTATTTGGATCTGTACAGTGTCCAGTTCTGTCTTAGATTTATTGCTGCTCTGAATGATGAAATTAACTCTACTTCTAAAGTATGTAAGTTTTTTAGAGGGTAAGTTTAGCATTCAAAATGATCTTGACAAAGTGAGAAAAGATCTGAAAGACCAGATTCAAATTCAGTAGCAATACAGCCAATTATGAAATCATAGAATCATAGAATGGTAAGGTTGGAAGGGACCTCAAAAATCATCATCCCCATAGGCAGGGACACGTCCCACTAGTACAGGTCACTCAAGGCCTCATCCAGCCTGGCCTTCAACACCTCCAGGGAGGGAGCAGCCACAACCTCCCTGGGCAACCTGTGCCAGTGTCTCACCACCCTCACTGCAAAGAACTTCCTCCTGACATCCAGTCTAAATCTCCCCTCTGCCAGTTTAAACCCGTTGCCCCTTGTCTTGTCATTACAAGACCTCCCCACCTGGAAAAAAAAATAGTTACCTATAAAACCAAATAAGTGGAAACAACAGGACAACAATATAACTTTTCCAAACACGCTAGACCTTGCATATTCCATCCTGAGATATCTGATTCCCTCTTAATCTGGGAGCTAGGTGCAAGCAAAACAGTGTATTCTGCTTCTGAGAGCAAGGATCTAACAGCTAGGTTAGATCATACCTGATGACTTCTTACATGCTTTGCTACCACAGAGCCTCTGCTTTAAATGGCTTCAAAGTTGTTTTACATTGCTCTTAGCCAAATGTTTCTTCAAGGTGTTCAGCACTTCAGAAATGTAAGACAGCTGTTTTATCAAGTTGCCTGTAAATTACAACAGACTGGTTGTGTCTGCCAGAAGCATCCTGCCCTGTGAGTGAATGTTGAGAAAGAATTAAACATGCTTGGCTGCTTCACTGAGACATTTGGTGGAGGAGGAGGTGAGAGGAGGCCTTTACCAAGAAAGACTCCAGAACGCCAGCTGAGTCACCCCAGACTTGGGACCCCACGAACATCTATGGCTGGGGAGGAGCCCTGATGGCAGTCCTAAAATGTCATTGTCTCAAAGTCCATACAACATGTGGGCTAGAAGAGGCTGGGAAAAGCATCAGTGCACAAAAGCATGTTCTGATAAAGAGGATGTTAAAATATCTATGTCCTTTTCAGTCATGTGTATTGAAGCAACCGAATGTTCCTTTCTCATTTCTGGGTGGCAATCACAAGAAAACAGATGTTACACTATGTTAATTTTTGTCACTGGCATCTAGCCCTCTGGCAGGATTAAAACAACTGTTGGCATCTTTGGAGCAGCTGGGCAGCAGAGCTGCTTCCTTTACTCACACAATACCATTCTGAGTAACCTCTGAGCCTAAGATTTTGTTGCTTTGTAACCCGTGTTTTGGCAGCCTTCTCTTTCACTCCCCCTGTTCAAACATTGTATTCCCCAACCCTTTCAGAGCCCAGCATGGTTATTTCTTACACCATAGACTTTATGAAAAATAGATGTAAAATCCATTACATCTATGACACCCATTTAACTTCCACTGCAGAAGGAAGGACATTTTCAGGATTGTCTTAGCAGTTTAAATTATTAGTGTCTTTTTCAATTCAAGCTTCATCAGTAAAGTAGGATAAACAGACTTCAGCCCTGTGTCACATGTTTCACCTGGCTGCCCAACGTAAAGTACATAACTTTACATAAAATATTGAATGCTTCTGTCATTTGATGTGATTTAGAAGTTAAAATGGCAGTCAGTGGCAAAAAAATCATTTGAAGGATGAGTATTATTAATTCCGGCACTGACAGGTGGAATAAGAAAAATGATTTGTTATGGATCACAGTTCTTTTGCTACAAGCTATATGTTATGTCTTGTGGACACACCAAAAAAAAAAAAAAATCAAACATAAAATTGATCTAGCTATTGGTCAAATACAAAACATTGGGAATGTGTCACTGATACAATATATAATAGAAATACTATATACCTGATTGAATATCTGGCAGGGGGCCTACAGGAAGGCTGGGGAGGGACTATGGACAAGATCTTGCAATGACAGGACAAGGGGCAATGGGTTTAAACTGGCAGAGGGGAGATTTAATCTGGATGTTAGGAGGAAGTTCTTTGCAGTGAGGATGGTGAGGCACTGGCACAGGTTGCCCAGGGAGGTTGTGGCTGCTCCCTCCCTGGAGGTGTTGAAGGCCAGGTTGGAGGAGGCCTTGAGTGACCTGTACTAGTGGGAGGTGTCCCTGCCTATGGCAGGGGGTTGGAACTAGATGATCTTTGAGGTCCTTTCCAACCTTACCATTCTCTGATTCTATGACATTTTTTTCTCTGATTTAGTTAATTGTCATTAAGAAAGAAAAAAAAAGTCCAAAGGTAAACAATCTGCATCTTAGCACTTCTACACTCTAAGTGGTAAGATCACACAATAAAATACTGGACAGTGCTATATGATGTATGGATGGATGTTCCAGTAGTAACTAGAAAAAAAGAATCATGATATAAGAAAGGGAAAAGATAAATGGTACAGTATTTTAACACTCTTGGAAGATCTTAGTTGTTTTGTAATGTCTATAGTAATGTCTATAGGAAGAAAGACCATGGTTGTTCAAGCATTAGCTCTCAAAAGTGTTTACTGCGAAACTGAGAAATAAATTGATACCTTTCAACTAAATGACCCCTTACACAGTCAGCAGTGTAGGCATTTTATTTCCCCAAATCAAATAAGAAGCTAAGTGAAATACAAAAAATAAAATAATCTTAAAATAACTGAGTTTCCAATTACATAGAGGTAATAGTGCTAGCCTTCCAGAAACAATAGTATAGATGTAACACATTAAAACTAATTTTATATGGCTTGGAATCTAAACGCCATCCAGCCTCCTAGTGCAACACCCAACAGAAGCTTTGCTTTATTAGTGCTAAAGGCCTCATAATGATAAGGAGAGTACAGCTAAGTAAGCCACTGTGATGATGAGCTAATGCCTGAGACTGTCCTGTGATGTGGAGGCACTAGTACCAAACTCTTCCAGTCTCCAAAATGTATGTTTAAGTTCAATTTTCTTGTTAGGATTTGGTTTGGCCCATACTGACTCCTAAATGATAGAGAGTGGGAGATTGTTGGCTGGTCCAGACCAAAACTATGGCCACAGCATTCATGCACATTTTTTGCTTGCATAAACAGAGCCTTGGAGGACAAAGACATCTAAGCAGCATCTTGATTTGCATTTACACCAACTATTCCACTTTGACTCCAAAAAGAAGAGAACTGTTCCATGTTACAATTTCACAGAATCACAGAATTAACCAGGTTGGAAAAGACCTCTAAGATCACTGAGTCCAACCTATCACCTAACCCTCTTAATTAACTAAACCATGGCACTAAGTGTCTCATCCAGTCTCCTCTTAAACCCCTCCAGGGATGGGGACTCCACCACCTACCTTCCTGGGCAGCCCATTCCAAAGCAATCACACTTTCTGTGAAGAACTTCTTCCTACCATCCAGCCTAAACCTGCCCTGGCACAGTTTGAGGCTGTGTCCTCTTGTTCTGTCACTGGGTGCCTGGGAGAAGAGACCAACTCCCACCAGGCTACAACCTCCTTTCAGGTAGTTGTAGAGAGCAATAAAGTCTTCCCAGCTTTCATCAAGAATGCATAATAGAATGGTCTAAATTTGTCATAATTCACAGTATTATCTTAATAAATTTTCAGTCTATCTTAATAATGATCAGCCATTTCAGTCATGCTGTCAAAAACATAGACCAGTCAATAAAGAAGAAATAATTATTTCTGATCTCAAAATGTTTCTGAAGTGCTTGCTTGTTGCCTGCTGTCTTTGCCTCCAGAAGGAATAGAAACAGCATCATCATTTAAGAAGGAAAAAGATGCCTAAGATTTCTTCTACAGGTTTGGTGAATATGATATCTATGGGAAATATGGTTACATGGAAAATTTAATGAGAAATTTAGCTTGGTGTATCCTCTTGAAAAGAAAGAGACTTGTTACTAAAGGGACAGAGCAGGTCACTGCTCGAATTAAGTTGTTCCTGGCTTCTAGCCTGGAGAAGAGAAGGTTTTGAGGAGGCCTTATAGTAACCTTCCAGTATCTGAAGGGGGCCTACAGGAAGGCTGGGGAGGGACTATTTGCAAGGTCTTGCAATGACAGGACAAGGGGCAATGGGTTTAAACTGGTAGAGGGGAAATTTAAACTGGATGTCAGGAGGAAGTTCTTTACAGTGAGGGTGGTGAGGCACTGGCACATGTTGCCCAGGGAGGTTGTGGCTGCTCCCTCCCTGGAGGGGTTCAAGGCCAGGTTGGAGGAGGCCTTGAGTGACCTGTACTAGTGGGAGGTGTCCCTGCCTATGGCAGGGGGTTGGAACTAGATGATCCTTGAGATCCCTTCCAACCTTACCATTCTATGATTTAGCCTTTGTTCTGTACACTGGATCTTGCCAGCAGACTCAACCTTCCTCATTTGGAAGGAGTAGATATTTTCAAGGGAGAGTGTTTCTTAAAAACCATTTTGGTGAAATGTATTCACTGTAACCTCATGAATCATTTCTGAAATATACTACTCCTAATGTTTTCAAGCAGCATTGAGCTTTATGGAATCAGCTTGAAATACAATAGTCCTGATATGAGGATATAGTGTAGCCAGCTCTTTTTTCAGATTGTACTGGACATGTGTAGGATGGAGAATAATTAGTGAATGCAAATACCAAACCTGAATATTCTTTTAATAAATATGGAGAAGCTGTACTACATTTATCATAGATCTGTATATGCAGTTTATATCACTTTGGGAATCGTAGACAAAGCTCTGCAGGCTATATATTTTAGATTACTGCATCATTTCACACAACTTGAATCCAAATTTAATCCAAAATTAAAATGAGTAACTATAGTATTTCAAGCACTTGGAAGCTGGAGATCATTCCAATAGATAATTTAATAACAAACTAAGCAATCTGACTTCCAACAGATAGAAATTTTAAAATGTATCTTTACTACACAAAAGAGATGATTGTTAGAGAGCACTTGTCTCCCACGGACACAGAATGAACTACTTTCTAATGAAGAAGGAGCTGTCATTGCTTTAAGCATTTACTTCATTTAAACATTTTAGAACATTCTCATTATAATTAGGGGATTCAAAGGCAACTTAAGTAACTTATTTAGACTCCTTCTCCATTCTGGGCTGAATGTAGGCCTGTAGATAAATACTTAACTCTCGGCAGCAAGGATCAGCTAGGAGATCTGATGACACAGGTCCTATATTTCTGTGAATTTGTGCAGTCAAATCCCAGGTGTTTATAGCAGCCAGGGTCTTATTCCAAGATATGTTAAGCCTTTGGCTAAAATTCTCTTTGGGAGGGCACCAAGTCTGTAAATTAGGCTTTTAATTGTAGCAGTCATCATAAGTTCATTTGTTCTTACTCCTGTAAATAGCAAACCACATAGAATCGTAGAATGGTAAGGTTGGAAGAGACCTCAAAGATCATCTAGTTCCAACCCCCTGCCATAGGTAGGGACACCTCCCACTAGTACAGCTCACTCAAGGCCTCCTCCAACCTGGCCTTCAACACCTCCAGGGAGGGAGCAACCACAACCTCCCTGGGCAACCTGTGCCAGTGCCTCACCACCCTCACTGTAAAGAACTTCCTCCTAACATCCAGTTTAAATCTGCCCTCTGCCAGTTCAAACCCATTGCCCCTTGTCCTGCCATTGCAAGATCTTGTCAATAGTCACTCCCCAGCCTTCCTGTAGGCCCCCTTCAGATACTGGAAGGCTACTCTAAGGTCGCCTGGAAGCCTTCTCTTCTCCAGGCTGCAGACCCCCAACTCTCTCAGCCTGTCCTCACAGCAGAGCTGCTCCAACCCTCTGAGCAATTTTGTAGCCTATACTATTAGCTTGTCTTTGGCAAAAGCATATTTTTCCAGGCTATGTCCAGGTGTCGTAATAAGAGCTCAAGAAGTGATGAATCCATGTCATACCTTATAGCTGGACCCACAGGTTGTTATGTAGAGGTTACTAAACTTTTTTGCCTGTATTTTTCTGGCTTTAACTCCCCAGTGTTTTTTCTCACTAAGCACACCTGTCTCCACTGCATCAGAGGTATCCATAGTAATAGCCAAATTATGATTAATTACAGAACTGGAATTAAATTGTCAAATAGTTGCATAAGGGAAATATATGGTGAAGGCTTGCAGGACATAAACAACAGGGTTAGAAAAAAATGTTTTATTACTTCTTTTAACTTACTTTTATTACTTCTTTTAACCTATAATAGCGATCAGTCCACATCCAGGTACATGCCCTTTGTAACTATCTCACTCCTCCCCCAGCATTTGCTAGCTAGCTGTATCTACCTTCAGGTAGGCTACACCAAAGCTTTGTTAACCCACAATGCATTCAGTCATTAGTAAGTACAGTAAATGCCAGCTCATAATAAGCCAGGATGAAATATTTAAGTATCTGCTATTTTTGTCAGTTCTGAATATGAGGAAAGCTTCTCAGTTCCATTATACACAGAGTTCCATGCCTCGCCTTCAACTCTGCAAATTTACAAGCAGCTGTTATTAATTGGTTTTCTTTATTGAGGGTTGTGTAGTCAGGAATCTGTGGAGGACTTTATTTGACTGTAAATAGCAAATTTTCCTCACCAATTTTCACTGTGAATCAGTCTTACATTCTCTGCTGATTCTGTCAGCATAATGTTTCTTGCAAGCATGCTGGAGGTACCCCACTTAAGAATAAAATATACAGCATGCATCAGAAATGTACATTGTTGTCTGGAGAAAAGAATTTTCCTCAAATTCCTCTTCCTCCATGTTTTGTCTTTTGTTTTACTTGCTTTGAGAGAATTCAGGAATCAATAAGGAGAGAAGGGAGAGAAAAAAGAAAAAAGAAAAAAAAGGAGTACATTAAAAGTGCTACCATGAATAGCAAGGAAAATAAGTGTAGTAAAATGAAAATGCAAATTGAACTATGTGCAGATAGTATGTCTGTTTGTGCCCACACGGGCTAGGGTGTGTAAATTCAAAGGGACAGCTAATTCAGTAGTTTGGCTGTACATGAATCTGCAACAGTCACATTTCTCGTTACTTACTACGTGTGTGTATTTTCTACCTCCATGAAAAGGTAATAGAACAGAACAGAGGTATGCAAGGGTGATCAAGTATGTCCTGAGAATAGCAGTTCAGATACTAGCAGCGGCACAGGTCATCCACCAGGTCATCTACCTACCACTGCTTTAAAGGAAATTAGCCTACATGTGTGTCTGGCCTTGACAATGGTTATGTTGCAGTTCTAACATGCACTCTTCATAAAGATCAATGAGTCCATCACCTGTGTGCATCCAGGAGACAGGGTAATAATGTGATACAGAGATGAAACAGAGAAAAAGTAACCTTAATGACTTGAAGCTTCACAGGATTCCTTCAGCACAACAGGCTGCAAGATGCAGAATTTCACTGCCCTGATTGATTTCTCACTCCTTGGAGCAATTACAGTAAATTTTAGGGAAAGGAATGCTGCCACCATGTTCTTTTGTACATATCTTCCTATCCCTTCAATTGAAAACCAAGCAATGCACCTTTAAGGCACCTTTTCAGGAATCTGAGCTAAAGCAAATTTACTAAATCTAGTTGATGACTAAGATTTTGTTGTTGTTGTTGTTTAGAAAGTGTATTTTGTACCTGTAGGATGTTGAACTCCATCACTGAATGTGCATTATAATGGATACGTAGAAGATACCAGGCCCCAGCGTGTTTCCAATTAAGATTCTTCAGTTTGTGTGCTGATATTAGAGTATGACCTGATTAGCTTTCCCAGTTAGAGCTCAGTTTCTGTGGCATCTCATCTTATTCAACAACTAATATCTGACTTTGTATATTTGAAGAGGAAAGAACCATATCCCTCAAAGATGAGGACATTTTTTTACAAGTCTATTGACAACATAGAAAGTTTCATGTCAGTTGGAGGCAACTGTTGGGTAGGTTTAGACTAGATACTAGGATTTTAGGAAAAATTAGGATGTTAGGAGATTTATTTTTCACTGAAAGAGTGGTCAGGCATTGGAATGAGCTGCCCAGGGAGGTGGCTGAGTCACCAACCCTGGATGTGTTTAAAAGTAATTTGGATGTGGTGCTTGGGGATATGGTTTAGGGGCGAACCCTGTAGAGTGGAGTTATCAGTTGGACTTGGTGATCCTGAGTGTTTCTCTGATTCTGTGAAACACTTCCAGCCTGTCTTTTGTCTTTGAGTCTTGAATGCCTGCTCATAAACTGTAATAACAAGCAATTAGCACAGTTCAAACTGCAACTTACAGCATAACAGTGCAGGTAGACCTCTGTTTTTCAGGTACAGCAGTTTTACACAGTAGAATTTACTGCAGTAGACTTGCCTGCAAATTGTGAAGGCTTAGCAAGACAGGAAACCTTGTTTCTTTCCATTTAAGATTGCTCAGTGATGTTATCAAATAAATAGAAGCAAGAACTACTGTCCTTTGTCAGCTAAAAAAGAGCGGTGTATTATTTATGGGAAGGAAATTAGATGGAGTCAGAGTGAAAGCAGCTGACAAGAATGGTGGCAGATGAAGTGCCAGATAAGTCTGAGCTTTGCAAATTTATTAAATGTCACACACAAAAAGTATGCCTGTTAGGCACATTGCATGTAATTTTCAGAAGATAGTTTTTGGTGTAAGTTTTACTTCAGATTTTAATTTCAAGTATTGGTCATTCAGACAGGGCCATAGAAATCTTTTTAAAGCACTTCTACATCCTACAAAGGCAGCAGCTGCCTCTTGTCACCTTCCCCAAAGACATATACATATTATGCAGCCATTTTCAGTGCA
>VWYK01034541.1:1947-27696 GCA_013399775.1 Semnornis frantzii
TGCAGTGATGATCTGTGCTGGGGGAAAAAAAAATTGAAATATTTTCTTCCCCCCCCTCCTCTTTTTGGGAAAGCTAAAAGAATCCATATGGCAGAATTACTCGGGAGGCTGGCATAATGGTTCCAAAAAGCACAAGGGACTTTTCTCTTGCAATCTTTGGAGTTTTTCAGTAACTGCAAAAGCACTGTCAAAGCCTCCTTTCCAGTGCTGCTGCTGCTGCTGAAAACATTACCAGCTTTTCCAAGGATACTTCAGCTGAGTAGTGATTCTGGCTTGGATTTTCTGGCTTGCAAAGACCCACAACCTCCCAAACGTCAATCTTTTTGTTTCTTCCCGTGTCAATCTTTTTGCCTTTCTCTGTCAAGAATCTCAACTAGCGCTCATGGACTTTGTTGCGTTTCAAAGCAGGAACTATCATTACAAGATGGATACTTCAAACTTGGCATGAGACAACAGGCTTCAAAAGAGGAGAATTTTTTTTTTTTTTTTTTTTGGTGTTGTTAGATTTGCTGCTGTTCATCAGTTTCAGCTCAGCTGGAGTAAGCATCTCGTTTGTCCCCAGAACGAATCGAAAGCACCAGTTAAATAGCTGTCTGTTTGCTGCATCTTAAGCTGGATATTTAAACTCGAATTCTTCAAACTATCCACCACTGCTTTTAAGATACTCTGCAAATACCACACTTCTTTTCAGAGAGAAATGAAACATATTCAGTAGAACAATTTGCTTAGACCCAAATATCGCCAACAGACAAAAACCATTACCACCACCCAACAGATGTGCAACTTCTAAGTCCTGTCTTGTGTCATAGCCCAATGCCTCTACATCAGACCATAAATGTTTCTCTCCAAATGTCTGCTCTGATTAAGTGTGGACGAAACTGTGCTTTGCTACTTATCATGAGGTTAATCTGGATCATAGAATCATAGAATCGTCAGGGTTGGAAGTAACCTTAAGGATCATCTAGTTCCAACTCCCCTGCCATGGGCAGGGACACCTTCACACACACACACACACACACAAGAAAAAGCAGCCCTGGGCACCATACATGGTAAATTCGAAAGATACCACCTCATGAGGGGTTGTCTTCCCATCCTCCTGTGCGGAACATGCCTGTTGCATGCAGGCACATGAGTCTATATTTTGCTCACCAACCACCCCTGTGCCTCAGAGGGACACCAAGATACCAAGTTTTTTCAGAAATAACTCAGAAGAACAAGTCACAAAAGAAATAAAACCACACTTCTGGCAAACCAGGTGACAGGAGAAGAATCCATTGCCATGAATAATTCCTTCTTCAAGGTAAGTGGTACAATACTTTGGAAGCATTCAGTAGGTTGATCTAAGGTAAGGACATTACTTGGTTGGGTTGTGCAAGCTGTTACCCATGGACTGTGACATGCAGCATGGTCCATTAGGGATCCCTCCTCAGGCTGTGCAAATGGGACCAATGCTGATAAGAAGTTAAGGGGAGCTCCCACAAACCTTGCTTACATCGTAAGCACAGCACACTGGGATGCTCCGATTCTCTGAACTTGGGATGGCCATCCCAAAGGTCCCCATTTGCTAACTCACCCTGTGCCACAGAGAAATGTGCCTGCCAATACATCCAGCTCTTAGCTCACGAATTCACCTCTTCCTTTATCTTGCAGAAAGTCTCCTACTACCTACTTAGATCATTTCAGCAACACCTCCACAGCAAGTGTGAGACAGAGAAAGAAGAAAGGAGTGAGGATTTTACAGCATAAGTGTCACAAATTCTGGGTTTGATTTATTTTTATAATTCTGCAACAGAAGCCAGAAAAATGGAGAAAGTTAGGGGGAAAGGGTTTGATATGAAATATTTCAAAAGGCAAGTGAAGCATAATGCATTGGTGGCAGGAAAGGAATATTCCGGGGAGAGCAGAAGATGGTAGCACTGGATTTTCCCTTTGCTCTGCCCTAGCGAGGCCACATCTGGAGTATTTGGTCCAGTTCTGGGCTCCCCAGCTCAAGAGAGAGACAGAACAGCTGGAGAAAGTCGATCAGAGGCTATAAACATGACGAGGGGGCTGGAGCACCTCTGTGAGGAAGAAAGGCTGAGAGACCTGGGGCTCTTGAGTCTGGAGAAGAGCAGCCTGAGAAGGGATCTGATCAATGCACAGCAAGAGATCAAGAGCATGGGGTAAGGTGATGAGGCCAGGTTTTTTATAGTGGTGTCCAGTGACAGACCAAGAAGCAATGAGAAGTTCCATGTGAATGTGAGAAATAACTTATTTCCTGTGAGGGTAGTAGAGCCCTGAAGCAGGCTCTCCAGGGAGGTTGTGGAGTCTCCTTCTCTGGACAGATTTCCAAACGCCCCTGCACATTGTGGTCCTGGACAACCTGCTGTGGGTGACCTCTGTTCTAGCTCTGGGTTTGGACTGGATGCTCTCCAGAGGTCCCCTCCAAACCCCACTATGCTAGAATTCTGTGATCATGCTCTGGGCTCTACTGCAGACATTGCCTGTTAAGTGTGAAAAGCAATTCAGCTTCCCCAGATCTTCCTTCACACCTCAAAGTGTTTAGATCCCAGATTTTCCTGGCTCTTTCACTTTGCATTTCAGCACACTTGAGCATACACTAGCCAGAGATTATTGTTAAGTAGGTAAAATATGTTTCTGTGAGCAGGTAGAGACAACCCTTCAAAAACACTGCCACAGGACCACAACTGCAGGGAGTGGCAAAGCCACGTGAAAACTAACCTCATGTTCATCTGCAGGAAAAACAAACAGGGCTGCCAAAGATTTTTCACATCTTCCTGCAGATGAGGCCACACTCCGCAATAGGCAGAAGGTTAGAATTTGCTTGGAAAAAATCTTCAGGAAAAGGGAAAAATAAGTAGGGAGATATGATCTGGCTGCTGGTCCACATCTAGCCAAGATTAGGACCAGCACATCTCAGCTCTGTTTCAGAAATTGCTAGTGTTCTCCCTTCAGATGTTTACTTCCCAGAAGAATGCTGAAGCTTTCCAACAGCTCCACCCTTATCTGTCATCTTCCTGAAGTTGGTCCTAGCAAAAGACTTTCATAGAATCATAGAATTGTTTCCGCTAGAAAAGACCTCAAGGATCATGAAGCCCAACCTTCAACCCAACACCCTATAGCCATTAAACCATGTCCTGAAAGTCTACACGCTGTTTGAATCCCTCCAGGGATGGTGACTCCGTCACCTCCCTGGGCAGCCTATTTCAATGCCTGACCACTCTTGCAGGAAAGAATATTTCCTAATATCCCCTGACCCAGCCTCTAGAGAAGACAAGTTTCGTCAGTTTGGTGTCAGCCAAGTGCTGAAGAAGAGCACAGCACTCCTCCAGCATGAGCTAGCCACCAAGGTTTGCTCAGCAGTGCAGCCAAGTGCTTCAGTGGCTGATGATGGAAAGCAGAAGCATGATGGGGTGAATGTGAACCAAGAGTTAGAATAAATGCCATCTCTGAGACAGAAAGCAAGTGACTACATGGCTTGGGTGAGATGGGAAAGCAGATGTAGCACAGAGAAGCAGTTCTGCAGACCCAGGCTGGCTTTCAGATGACAGCTGAGTCATCTTCATCAGCCAGTACAATGACAGCCTCTGTCTGCGTAGCCTTCTGCATATCAGCAGGTGTGGTGGGAAAGAACTACACTTTCCTCATACAAGATCTCATTTATTTCAGAAAATGGTTGTTTTCTGGTCTCCTGAGTAAAGTTTCTTCTAATGAAACATTTCCCATTAGCATGTGCCACCTGTACACATACACTCAGCTTCACAAGAGTTACAGACTGCCAGCATGCTGGGGGGTTGGAAGGGACCTCTGGAGATCATCTAGTCCAAACCCCCTGCTTAAAGCAGTGCCACCTACCTCTCTGGGCAAACCGTTCCAGTATTTCATCAGCCTCATTGTGAAGAACTTCCTCCCAATGACGAAACCAAATCTCCCCAGCTCCAGTGTCAAACCATTTGACCTGCCCTTCCTGTGTTGAGGACTCTGGAGCTAGACACAGTACTGCAGGTAAGGTCTCAGCAGAGCATAGCAGAGTGGTATAATCACTTCTTTCCATCTGCTGGCCACACTGCTTTTGATGCAGCCCAGGCTGCCACTGGCCTTCTGGGATCCAAGTGCCCATCACTGGCTCGTGTCCAGTTTCTCAAGCATCGGCAGCACCCCTCAGTCCTTTTCCATAGGGCTGCTCTCAATCTCATCACCCCCAGCCTGGACTGATACTGAGGGTTGCCTGACCTAGGTGCAGGACCTCGCACTTTGCTGTACTGAATCTCCTAAGGTTCTCCTGCTGCCTCTCTAGCCTAAGCCCCTTTGGATGCTATAGCAATGTGTCTCCTGTCCCATTTTCCCCCCAGTGGTCTTCTCGCAGGTTAATTTTGGTGAATGTGAATAACCATAAGCCAAGAGGCACACAGACCTTTGTGTGCCAGCTTGATGACTATCCACTAAAGCAAGAGGCCAAATTTTTGTATAGCTGACTGCTTCAGTAGGCTTCTTCATACTTTGCCAGCAGAAAAATCTTTGGCTGCTGTCTCTGGCAGTAGAGGCAGAGGCAGTGCCAGCTGCCACTCTGATAAGGCAGCTATTAGTGGATTTCACTATCAAACAACCTTCACTGAAAGCTGTCCAGAGCTGCCTGGGTGAACAACATTCCATTAGACAGATAAAAAGGAATTTCTTTGCTGTAAGAGAGGATTGGGAAGGGCATCATTCCCACACAGCTGAAGGGCAGTGGATACTGCTTTGGTCTGACTGCTCCTCCCTGCCTCCAAACGTGGCAGCAGGGATGCTACCTTGTCCTGGCAGAGCTGATGAGTGGCAATTCCAAATATCTGTTAGACCTTTGCTGTCAGAACTTGTAGGTAGTGACCTGATTTCATTTGGAAAACAACAAAATACATTCTGTACTTGTCCTGCTTTAAAATGGACTTAACAATATCTTTAGGAAACCAAACATGAGTCAAGAGACTAAAATCAAGTGCAGTCCTTGTCAATTACAATTATCACCCCTTTTGGCTGGACAAAGAGGCAAAACTGCATTCAAATCACTGCCAGGTTTCTTTGTGGGATGAGTGAGAGGAGGGAATTCCTGTGCACACCCCAGTGCCCAGCAGAGGGAAGACACTGGCCCTCTTTTTCATGGCCAGGTTTAAGCAGCTAATTCCTCACACTCAGCACCAACTGTACAATAATCCTCTTGACAAACGAGCCGAGAGGCAGGGTGCTGCTGAGCATAAAATGCCTTATTGCCTCTCACAGAGCTAGGACACAGAGACGAGGGAGGATTAATAGTCACAATTAGGAATGTAAAGGCAGACTGGAGACTGGGAAAATAATTAGTAGCTTCTGAAAAGAATTTCCAGCCTCACGAAAATGTTTTAGTGCAGAATACATTTCAAATGCAGACAATAAAAGAGGCTCAGCCATGTTCTTCTCATAATGATATGTTTGGGATTGTTAGGACAGGACTTGAAAGCTTGCTGGCTCCTTCACAAGGATGGCTCAATGCTCACAGCTAGCTACACATCACAGCCCATCTTGCGGGTGGCAAGTAGTATCTGGCTTCCCAGACATGTCTCAGTAGCTGCTTTCCTTCCTCCCTGTGCTCTTGTCCTTCTTAGGGCTGAAGCATTTCATGCTCTTGTAGGACTTCGGCTCCTCAAGCCCACCAGCCATAGAGGAAAGCAACAGTGACAGTGTAGTACCTGCACATCCTGGCCTGCATCAACAAGGCTGTGGCCAGTAGGACCTCAGAAGTGCTCCTGTACCCAGCATTGCTGAGGCCACATCTCAAATACTAGGTTCAGTTTGGGAACTGGCACTACAAGAAAGACTGGAGGGGATCCAGAGAAGGGCAAAAAAGCTCATGAGGGGTCTGGAGAACAGGTGGAGGCTGAGGGAACTAGGGTTGCTTAGGCTGAAGGAAATGATGAGGAGCAACCTGCTCACTCTCTGCAATTCCCTGAAAGGAGGTTGGAGTGAGGTAGGTAGTGGTTGGTCTCTTTTCCCAAGTGACTAGCAACGGGATGAGAAGAAATGGTCTCATGTTGCACCAGGGGAGGTTGGAGATCAGCAAAACAACTCTTTGATGCAAGAGTGGTCAGGCACTGGAACAGGCTGCCCAGGGAGGTGGCGGCATCATCACTCCTGGAAATGTTCAAAAAGATATGTAAATGTGGCACTTCAGAAGATAGTTTGGTGAGTTGATGGTTGGTGAGGTCTTTTCCAAACTGGAAGATTCTATGATTCTCCGACCCAGAGGAAGGGTGGGCCAGGGTCTTTTATGCAGGATCTGGGTGGGTGCTTCAGGACCAGAGCTGCAACTTAGTCCTCAGGAAGATAGTGGTTGGTAAAAGTTCCTGGTGAAAGTTTGCTCAGCGTGTTTGCTTTCAGCATCCTAATCTGGTCCTGCTGTAAACACTGCTAAATGACAGAAATGATGGGCACTGCCCAGAAAATGGAAATGATCCTGAAAAGGGAATAGAAAATGATGTTTCAAAACCTGAATAAGTGCTACATTCCATTTGTTTGACTTCTGGTATCAGAAGAATGTGGTTTGTCTCAAGATGAGCTCCGAGACGGCCCTGCTTTTTAGGGGTGCTGGGTCTGAGAGTAGAGGCTCTGGGGATTCAGAGACCTGCAGTAATTGGGAGAAGCTGGAAAACGAGCAGTACAGAAGTGGCCAAATTTAATGGTTGTGCTGCAGCAGCCTGGCAAGAATCAGTGCTGGCAGACAGGTTGAGCTGCAGGACAGCCAAGCTGTGCTGCTCAATGCTGAGGACCTCCAGAGCACAGCATGGAGGTCCTTACACATCAGGCACTCTGCAGCTGCTTTCCAGGTGGGCTGTCTCTGGGATTTAAATAACATAAGTGCCATTAAAATGATCATGAATCACACTCACTGAGCAGTAGAGAGCAAGTCTGAACTTCTCTGCTTTTCTCTGTTTGAAGATAATAGGTGCCTAGTCTCAACAGTTCCTCAAGAAACCGTGGTCCACAATTTATTTCCTCAGAGATCTGTTCTCTTTCATAGCTCCTGGAAGATTGGGACAGTAAAAGTCCTGTGAGAGATTCAGTTAAGAAGATATAGGGTGGATTTCTGATGACAAAAATTCTGGCAGGAGAGGAGCGTGTAATGATCAGGTGTAATGAAATGGCCACAACGCACCTCGCCAATCAATAAGAACACTCTCTCTCTAAGAACAGGTCTTCTGAGGAGCAGCTGAGGGACCCAGGGTTGTTTAGTCTGGAGAAAACTAGGCTGAGGTGACATCTTCTCCATCTCTAAAATTTCCTGAAAGGAGGCTGGAGACAATTGGGGTTGGTCCCTTCCCAAGTGGTTTGTGTTTTGGGGTTTTGGTGTTGTGTTGTTTTTTGGGGGTTTGTTGTTGCTGTTGTGTAAGTGCAACCTGAAAAACCCTATTATTCCAATGTAATTCTCGTTGTTGCTGTCAGTGTGGAGTGTCTAAGTACCTAATATATCTAACACAGATGTGCCAAAGGGCTGCAATTAAATCACTCTGCTCTCATCTTCTGGTACCAATCAACTTTTTCTCCGCTTAATGAGTAAACACATGCTGGTTTATACTGGGTCTGATTGACTGACTGATCAGTCACAAAGAGGGCAGGAGTTGGTGAAAAGCGTTTGTCATTCTCTCTGGAGCGGCAAGAGATGTGAGGAACTGTTTCTGATTGTGGCAGCTGCTCTCATGGTGACTGGAGAATGACACAGAGCTTGTTAGACAGGATGGCAACTCATTTGTGAGGCCTTCATGGATGTTGAGGCATCCCCAGTGTTTGATTTTAAATGGTCAGCATTGCTTTGAATTGGGTGTTTTTTACTACCTGGTCTGTAGAAGTCATCGCCACACCTTTAGCAGTTTTCAAAGGAGCCCTAATCTCAGGAAACAGAGGCAGAGGGACGCAAAACACCTTCAGGCCAAACTAACCCACACACTGCAGAAGTCCCTGCGTCTCACACTTAGTACATAATTCAGGAGACTCAGATGCAAACTGGAGCCTGCTTGTTCATCTCAGCACTAGAAATAGATTTTTTTTTTTCTTTTTTTGCAGAGCTCAAATATGTTGCACCAAAAGTGAAGGTTTCTGATAGGATCAGATGAGGATGGAACTTCATGACACCTTCTCAGTATCTATATGCTCTATAGAGATGTCAGTGACCATCACCCTAGTCCACAACCGCTGTGGTCCCCAGGGTCTGAGCAAACTCATCTTGTTCCTGCATTACTCTTAGATAACAGTCTGCACTGGTAGAAAGCAGAGTTTGCCTGACAAAAAGAGTGTCTACAGCCAGCTGAAGCAGTGCCCATTAACTACGTATCATGTACGGGGTGAGAACCAGGAGGAAAACACATTACTTTGAAACAGAGACTGTTGCTGTAGCAGTGCAGTACTTATTTTGGAGGGAAGGTGAATTAAATACCAGCATGGTGGAGGTTGAAAGGGACCTCTTGGGATCATCTAGTCCAAGCTCCCTGCTAAAGCAGGGCCATCCAGATTGCACTGTGCCCAGGATCACAATGTCCAGATGGGTTTGGACTCTGTCAGGAGAAGGAGACTGTACAGCCTCTCTGTGCAGCCTGCTCCAGGGCTCTAGCACCCTCACAGCAAAGAAGCCTTTCCTTATGTTCAGGGGGAACATCCTGGGTTCCTGTTTGTGCCCATTGCCCTGTCACTGGGAACCAGTGAAAAGAGTCTGGCCCCATTCTCTTGCCCCCCAACCTTTAGCTCTTGCTGTGCATTGAGAAGATTGCCTTACAAGCTGCTCTTCTCCAGGATAAACAGCCCCAGGTCCCCAAATGCAAAATGGTATCAAAGCTAAAATAATTCTCAGGAAAGACCAACAACAAAGCAAACCCCACTGAGAGAGAATAAGAGAAGATATCAAAACTGAATCTCAGTGTGGGCTGAGTGTCTGCATTTCAATTGCAACCACTCAACTTTTCTTCTCGTAAAGAAAGATAATAAACTTTACCTGAGCAAAGCACTGAGAACAAAGGCTGGAATCAAATTATAAGCCTGTGCCTTTTGTACAGGAATGAAACAAAAATAAACCCCCGCTTAACAACTGTCAGTTGACAACCAGTGCTGCCCAGAAAGGCTGCTTTCATACTGGGGCTGCAGTGATACAGTTACATTAAATTCCTCAGCAGATGACCATGGCTTTAATTGAGTTAAAATGATTGCTGTGCTCTGGAGGGCTCTGCAAGTTTAACACTGCCTTTTTTTTTTTTTTCCCCCCTTAGCTGAGCTTTATTTATTTATTTAAATCTATTTTTGTTTGTTGATTGGGACTGCAAAAGTTTGTGCAGATACTTAAGCCCAAGACAGCAACTTAGCTTAGCCATCTGTGAAAACAAAACCTGTCTAAAAATGTAGCTTGGAATAAATGAAGCACTGAGGGAATTTCAGACTTGATATAAATAATTGCAGCCATAGCTTGTTGCTGTGTAGTTAAGAGAAAAATATTTCTCTAATCCTTGGTGAAGACTCATTTCTTCATAAGGATTCACTTTTAAACATGAAGACAAGGGAACAATATTACTTTTCCATCTACAGGTGAGATCAATGCCTTACTCTCTGGTTTGATAAGGCTCTGGAGAGAAGCAGAGAATCATTCAGGTGGGAAAACACCCTCGAGATCTTCAGGTACAACCATTAACCCTACTCTACCAAGTTCACCACGAACCCATACTGCTAAGTGCCACATCTAAATGATCGTTAAACACATCCAGGGACAGTGACTCCACCACCTCTCTCCCTGGGCAGCCTGACCACTCCTGCAGTGATTTTTTTTTTTTTTTTTCCCCATTTGTCCAGCCTAAACCTCCCCTGGTGTAGCTTGAGGCCATTCTCTTTTCTTCTATCACTAATTCCCTGTAAGAAGAGACCAGCACTCATCTCTTTCTATTGTCCTTTCACGTAGTTGTAGAGGGCAACAAGGCCCCCCCTCAGCCTCCTCTTCCTCAAACAAAATAGTTCCAGTTCCCTCAGCTGCTTCTCATCAGACTCTTCTCTGTACCTGCTCCAACCCCTCAATGACTTTCTTGATTGAGGTGCCCAAAACTGAACATAGCACTCAAGGTGTGGCCTTACCAATTTTGAGTACAGGGGCACAATCACTTTCAAGAATCAGCAGAAGGTCCTGGCATCAGACGTTCACCAACATCAGCAGTTTTCAGCCTCCACAAAGAATTACAGAATTACAGTGGTTCAAAGTGACCTCTGGAGATCATAGAACTGTTTTGTTTGGAAAAGACTTCTAAGATCGTCAAGTCCGACCATCAACCCAACACCACCACGCCAGGTCCACATATTTGTTGGACACTTTCAGGGATGCTGACTACACTACCCCCCAGGGCAGCCTGTTCCAATGCCTGAGCACTCTTGCAGCAAAGAAATGTTTCCTAATAGCTAACCTAAACTTGCCGTGGCACAATTTCAGGCCATTTTCTCTTGTTTTACCCATTGATACTAGGGAGAAGAGACCGATGCCCACCTCACTACAACCTCCTGTAGCTGTAGAGAGCAATAAGATCTTCCCCCTTAACCTTCTCCAGATGAAACAACCTCAGCTTCCTCAGCTACTCCTCACATGACACTCCCCAAACCCCTTACCAGCCTCATTGCTCTTCTCTGGACATGCTCCAGGGCCTCAATGACATTCCTATCCTGTGGTACTCAGAACTGAACCCAGTGCTCAAGCTGTGGCCTCACCAGGGCTGAGTACAGGGGCATCATCACTTCCTTGCTCCTGCTGGATGCACTGTTTTGGATGAAGGCCAGGATGCTGACAAACCAAACAGCTCTTGAGCTGCCATCCATTCTGGGTTTCTTGGGGGAATTTTCAGCATGGATTTCTCCATTTCATGTTCTGAAGGGCCTTTTTGGCTCATTGCTTTAAACCTGCTTTGTGCCCAGTGTTTCACACCAGTCCTCAGTGTTCAGAGAGGCCACAGCTCCATGACTGCATGCTTGGAGTGTCTGTGTCTGTGTATAGGGGGAAGAGTGAATCCAACAGCTTTCTTAAGCCCTAAAGCACCTCACCATTCTTTTGCCTCCTGTTTATCTTGTTTCCCAGAAGACAATAAAAACAGCTTGGACTTTCTTGGCTGAAAGCTGTCATCTTGAGTGAAAAGCTGACTATACAGTGGAAGTAAATAATGAAAGTAGGATTCTGTCTGGTTGCCTGGTCTAAATTAATGAGAAAAAAAATAAACCCAAACCTCCATTTGCACTCAATAATTTCTCCATGAAAAGCAATGTTTTCTTAAGGAAACAGTGACAATTTGCCTCAGACCAAAGCAGTGAAGATTATCATCTCTCTTCACATTGAAGATGGCCAATTTGCACACACCGAATTGTGGCATGAGGACCAGTGGTGTCACACAGCTTTAATGATGGTTTGCAGTCAAAATACCAAGAGAACAAACACCTGCTCTGCAGCTTCCGTGGGTTGCCAGTGTATTATTATTGGTTCTGACCTTCTAATTGCCTCTCTCTTTTCCGCTCCTGGCTGCACAGTGAATAACACGAGTGCTCTTTCAGCTCCTACGTGTACCCCCCACGCTCCCCCTTCCTCCTCTCTCTCAGAAAATAAGTAAACTACCAATTTAATGACTAACTAGCTTGTACTCTCTGAAGAGTTTCCTGAGCTTTTGTTGAGCTTTGAACATTTTTCAAATAGAAATCAGTGGGTTTTGTCTCTTTTTCTCTTAACTTTCTGTACATGCCGGTGAGAAGCATTTTAATTAGAGCAGTGTCTGTACGAATCTACAGCCCACCTGCCTCCTTCCTGCTGCTAGCAGAGAAAAACGCTGTAGTGATTGCTTATCTGAAGGTAGAGCAGCAAACAGCTTAGGAAAGAGAAGGAATGTTAAAGATCCAGGGGCTGGGAGCAGCCGCTGATGTCCTGGTTAGTCCTTGTGTTGAGGATGCTGCGGGTAGAATGCTGCAGGAAGAATGTTGGTGCGAAGGATGCTGGTGGGAAAGACGCTGCGGGAGGGATGCTGGTGGGATGCAGGCAGGATGCTGCGTATCTCCCGGTACCTCTGCTGCTGAAAAGCAGGATGAACTGTTGGGACTGCGGGAAGTGCTTCCCGAAATATATCGTCATGTGTGTAACTGCCGGCAGGGAGGCAGCAGAAACGGAGCTTCCAAACGCCCGCCGCAGCCCTCCCGGGGCTGGTCTCCGCTGTCCGGCCGTGGGGCGGCTGCAGTGCTGCCGAGAGCCAGGAGATGTCAGAGCTGCCCCACACAAAAGCAGGAACGAGCTAATTTGTCAGACAGAACAGAAAGACAGACGCAGCCACTTCATGTCTTGCCTTATCACCCTTCCCAAACTGTCTCACCGTAGCTCCTTATTTGTGCGTGCTGGAGGCATCTCCGCTGCCAACACCTCGAGTCCCTGTGGTATAGGACCTGACTGCTGAGCTCAGAGTGGCTTTAGGGGTGTGGAGATTATGAAGAAATGCAAAGCTTACACAGTACTAAAGCACCTACACTGGCTGCTTTGTGTCAGCTGTTTTTGAAGAGACCACCAAGTTCCAGTCATTTTTCTGGAAGCCTCCTGGGTTGCATCAAAAGCAGCATGGCCAGCAGGTCAAGAGATATAATTCTGCCTGTCTGCTCTGCCCTGGCGGCAGTACTGTGTGCCCCAAACACCAGAGAGATGTAGTCCTGCTGGACTGGGTCCAGACAAGGCCACCAAGATAAGCAGACAGGCTAAGCAAGTCGGAGCTGTTCAGCTGGGGGAAGAGAAGGCTCCAGGGAGACCTTACAGCTATGTTTCAAAGTCTGAAAGGGACCTACAGGAAGGCTGGAGAGGGACTGTTTAGAAGGGCCTGTAGGTGATAGGATGAGCAGCAACAGTTCGAAACTGCAACAGGGAAGATTTAAGTTGGACATGAGGAGGAAGTTCTGGTGAAAGACCAGAACAAGTTGCCCAGAGGCGTGGTTGAGGCCCTATCCCTGGACACATTCAAGGTCAAACTTGATGGGGCCCTGAGCAACCTGATCTAGTTGGAGGTGTCCGTACTCACTGCAGTAGAGGTTGGACAAAACTACCTTCAAGGGTCCCTTCCCACCTGGGGTATTCTATAATTCTATCGTTCCCCTTAGAAACAGTCACAAGGAATTGTAAGCAGAGGTCCAAAGTACCTGCCGTGCCCTGCTGGCTCTACAAGAATAAAAACTTGTCTCAAATTAACTGATTCAGGAAGTAGATTTTACAGGAATTTCAGTATTACTTTTTGATCCATCTACAGCTCTTCAGTGTTCAAAAGAAGTGTACATATATGCTGGCAGGGAGAAGACTTAATTTCTAGTTACCTAACTGCTTCCCTGCCATCTCCCAGGTGCTGTCCTGAGTGAAGAGCTCAAACTTTCAAGAAAATTGCATGCTATGCTCCCCAGATGAAGTGGAAGGGAAATGAGGTTTATTTCTGCAGCAAATCCTTCAGGAAACTGGCATCGTCTGCCATCAGAGGATGACTGCAGAGATACCAATAGAGAAAGTAAGCCTAGGAAGCAGAGCCTTGCTGAGGCTTATCAATAGACTTTGTATTAAGAGCTATTTGTTCAAACAGGTTAAGAAAAGACACTGCCAAAGATCAGAGGAGCAACCATCTCAGCCATAAACACCCAAAGGGTATACCCAGATCAGAGTTTTATGGCCTCTATTTGTTACAGCACAGAGCACTACATGAAAATGCCTACTTCTGAATCTTCTTCCTGCCAGACTCCTTAGTGAGGCCACTGATCTGACATCCTTGCCTGAGAGAACACTCAAGATTTTGCCTTTTTGACCTCCTAATCCTGCCACATAAACCATTTATAGCTGATTCTATTCTATGTCTTCTTGATGCTGTTGGATTCTTATCTTCCCTTCCAGTCCATGTTTCCGATTTAATATATTAAAAACTTCCATTCAGTTTTGTTTTCTCTGTTAGGATGGAAGTAGAAATTTAGAGAGTGATGAAAGAACAGCACAATACAGAATGCTTGTTTTATTTTTGAAATTAATAAGTTTGAGTTTAAAAGGAAGGGAAATTATGTCATCCTCTCCTGTGGGATCCCTTTATGGTCGCTCTATCAGCACAGAAAATTGCTACTAATTTACTCACACCTTTGTGTGCCCTCCCTTAGCTGCTTTGTCTCAGATAGTGATGTCAAGCCCTGCAGCCCTAGTTCTGCTGGTGGGTCTCAGCAAGCTTTTAATTTGCCAGAGTGTTGCTAGAAGCGAGGCCACATTTGGAGTATTGTGTCCAAGTCTGGGCTCTCCAGTTCAAGAGAGACAGGGAAATACTGAACAGAGTTCAACAGAGGCTACAGTGGTGCTAAGGAGCATGGAGCATCTTTGTGAGGAGAAAATGCTGAGACCTGGAGCTGTTGAGCCTGGAGCTGAGCAGCCTGAGAGGGGATGCTGATCAATGCTCAGCATGACCTAAACAGTGGGGGGCAACAGGATGGGGCTAGACTCTTCTCATTGGTGCCGAGCAGCAGGATTTGGGGCAACAGGCACAAAACAGAACACGGATGCTCCATCTAAATTCAAGGAAGAACTTGTAAGGGTTCTGCAGTCGTGGAGCAGGCTGCCCAGAGAGGCTGTGGAGTCTCCTTCTCTGGAGACTTCTGAAACCCACCGAGACCCTGTAATCCTGGCCAACCTGTTCTGGGATGACCGCTTGTCAGGGCAGTGGGTAAATGGCCTCCAGAGAACCCTTCTGACACCCCCACACTGTGATTCCCTGAGTCAGATACCTCAGCTTTTGAATGATGGAGATCAAAAAGTGATGGTCCTCTCACTGTCTCTCCAAAGACTTCAAGATAAGCTGCTCAGAAAGCCATTCTGTGACCTGCTGTCAGGATCACGGTCTGGAAAGATGTACACATAAAATTCACGCTTACTATGCCATGTTGCTTCCTTCTTTCAGTACTTCACACAGTATCTGGTTGAAAAAGTAAAGCTAAGCCTCTTTTCTCAGGAGCAGAAAACCAGCAAAGGGTAAAGCCAACTCCAAAAGTCAAACCCTAAATATTTATGAGTGGCTAAAGCAAACAAGTCTGATTCCTGTTTCAGAAATTGTCTAAAAGGTTTCTTAGGACAAAGAAAGCCTGGGTTATAGTAAATATAATGAGAAATTTCTTCACTGAAAGGAAGAGTCATGCATTGCAACAAACTGCCCAGGGAGGTGGTGCAGTCACCATCCCTGGAGGTGTTCAAGAAATTACATGGTTTGATGGCCATAGTGGTGTTGGGTTCATTGTTGGACTTGATGATCTTGGAGGTCTTTTCCAACCCAAACAACTCTCTGATTCTATGACAACTGAAAGGTTCAGAAGTGATGAGAACAGAAAGGAGCAGCTTGGTTACAGTGCGCATGCGTGGCAATTCCTGGCTACACCCAGAACAACAGCAGGAGAGACTAAGAGCCTCCCAGATTAGTTTACAACAGGCAGGTCTGATCCTACACCTGGGTGCATCAGAGATGTCTAAGGGATGGATGCACCTGCAACAACAACAGGCTCATGCTGCAAGTTAAAAATTCATCCATGTAGAACGAGCCACACGAGTCACAACTGGCCCCAGAAAGAGGGGAGGGGAAAATCACACATTTTAAACAAAGATGAAAGGTGTAATAGCATCAAGAGGTTTTTAATCACATTTAAATGAGATTGGCCTGCTTTAACTGACAAATTTCTTGTTCCTACCTGGGGTATACCTGCAATTACATAAATCTAAACAGCAAGCAACCTTTCTTCCCTGTCCTAGGGAGGCTGCCTAAAGTTTTTTTAATATATATATATATATGTTTATACCACCACTCCACCCCTTCTACACTGCATGTCTGCTATGTGGCTTGGCCACAGCAGCTCAAGGACTCTGGTAGCAGATGGAAAGAGCAAGAGGGAATGAACTGATGTTTCATTGTCCATTTGGATGCATGAAACATAAACCAGGCACAAACAGTAGTGGAGTAACACTTAGTATAAGTAGTTCAAGACTTAACCACTGATTTACTTGTGTTCAGGCTAAAGGGAATGAAAGGGTGAGTGGCCTTCCTGCGCAGTCCCTGAAAGCCCTGCCCAAGAAGCTTGACAGTGCAGGGTGAGGAGCTGGCAGCCAGCTCCCTCAGGATGTCAAGAGGAAAACCATCACATGGCATTGCCATGCTAGCCACCACATGTGCTGGGACCCAGCCACTCCACCATTGTCTTATGTTTTGCCAAGATGGTTTGTAAGAAGCTCATGAACTCAGCAAACCTTCACCTTAACTTTTCAGGCTATCCTACTTTCTTCCTGATTTGGGGGTCATCCAAATGAAAAATAAACCCGGAGCACAGCTGGGCAATTCTTGCTTCTGGACAGCTTCAGAGAGCCCAGGTCCTCTGTAAGGGATACATGAAGATAACTGCATGCTGAGTTGAAGGGTTTCCAGAACGGGATGTGCCTTGAAACCCAGCTGTGACCCAATCTAAAAAAAAAATATGGCATTTTACCAGCTCTGTAGTGCTTCAGATCCATGGTGGTAAAATCCTAACAGACCTTCCCATCACTTGGTGCTGTGTTGCTAAAATTAATCCCTGGTTCAGTTGCCAGTTACTTTTTTCCCCCCATTTATTTTTCAGTAAGTTCCCTGACCTGGAAACCTGGCATTTTCTGGTTCACACTTATGCACATTACAGCTCTTCTCCTCGAGTCCTGGTCAGGATCTGTACTGACAGCACAACGGCACAGACAGTGGTGTCTGTGCCCACCCAGAGCAGATGCAAACACCACAACCTTATCAGGATGCTCGACCTCAGCTATTCCTCCTTTACCACCTAAATTCATTCCTTCCAGCAGCCATTTCAAGGGACTGTTTTTCTATACAACATTTACTCTGCTACCCAGGTCCACAGCAAACTGAAATACTCTCCCCTACTTTAAAACCCCTCCCAACAGATAAAATCCAGCATTAGTCTTTCCATTTTTTCTTGAAATAAAAGAAAGGAAGAAACAGGAAGAAGATACTTTATGAGCTGACAATCCTGCCTCTGTTCAGAGCACTGCAGAAGCTGCAACAGAATCCTGGGTTTGTGGGGAAATAAATAGGGACACAGGGCTGCCAAGGTCAGTCAGCCTCATGCACCAGCCTGGCAAACCAAAGTTCCTTACATAAGCAATGGCCATCAGCAGTCAGCATGAAATCTAGGACATGCTTCCCCCCCTGCTCCAACACAAAAGGAAAAATGTATTAAACTTGTTCTGCCTTCAGCTATTTTTCCTCATTTGTTTATTTTCCACATCTCTTGCAGCTCGAGAGGCTCACAGCTACTGCCAGAAGCCTGAAATTGAGCCTTCAGCAAGGGCCTGATGGTTTTTCTCAGCTTCCTTGCAGACTTCTGGGACTTTCTCCCATTAATGGTGTAGAGATGCCAACAGTGAAGGTCACAAATCCATGCTGGGTCACCACAGTCTAATTCTTCAATTTCGTCGTGCATTTGCATTTCTTGCACAAACCCCTGATACTTAGAATCATAGAATCATTTTGATTAGAAAAGACCTTTAATATCAAGAAGCCCAACCATTCTCTAACACTACCAAGGCTGGGGTTAAACCATGTCACTCAGCACCACATCCCTGCCTCTTCGAAACACTTCCAGGGATAGGGATTCAATTGTCTCCCTGGGGAGCCTGTTTCAGGACTTGACAACCCTTTCAGGGAAGAAGTTTCTTCTAACAGCCAAACTAAACCTCCCCTGGTGCAACTTGAGGCCATTTCCTCTTGTCTTATCACTTGTTACCAGAAAGAGCAACTCCCACCTGGCTCAAACCTCCTAACAGGGAGTAGTAGAGAGTGAGGTCTCAGTCTCCTTTCCTCCAGACCGAACAAGCAGTTCCCTCAGCTGCTCCTCACGAGATCGCTTCTGCAGATTCTTCACCAGCTTCGTTACCCTTCCCTGAACCCAGAGAGAAGGGTCTTACCCTAAGTATCCTTTGCTTATGTGGGACGTGACTGTATGACTGATTACTCCTCATTATCTGGTCTAAGTACAAAGGCAGATTTACTGCTAACACCTACCACTTGCAAGAGAGCCACATGTGGGGCTGCTGCAGCAAGCCCTACACCTGCACCTTCAGAGTAACTGGGGAAGGGATGGGTGCTCTGAGCTTGGCTGAAATGGGGCTGCTAGCCCAGGGTGGGTCCATGCAGGTCCTAGCTGGGACTGCTCTGGGCTGTCAATGCGTAGCACCATCCCCAACAACTATTTCCAAGCCACAAGCTCCTTCTCCCTGGAGGTGGCAAGTGGCAAACGAAACAGCAGAGCTAGTGAAGAAGTGGTTAAGAGGAGCTTTAGGAGAACAGAAGAATGGGGAAATAAGCCCCCACCATTTCTTACATTATCTGAGAGCTGTTCAGCCATGAATTGTCTGTAATAATTAGCATGAGAATATCTCCTTGATGACATTCATACTGCATAAAAGGGTATGCATTTCCTCCATCAAAGTGCATATTTATGAACTGAATCTCTGAAAGACAGAACCTTTGATAGCATTATTTTAATATTTTTTGTGCATATGATTTAGAAGTTTAAACTTCAAGAAGCCCTAATAATAAAAAAACCCTCAGATTTCTGCTAGTCACCTCCACTGCCAGCAAATACAAACACAGATATAGGAGTCACCGCTTAAATATAAAAGAGACCATACAAGAGAGAACAGTGTGAATAAATTTACTTTTGATCCTTTAATGAACCTGAGAAGAGTGACTTTAAAAAAAAACAACTTGAATGCTGAAGCCTAATGGCATCTGGTTGTCTCTTTTCTCATTTATTTCTTGACCCTGGTGACAGCCTTTATGAGACACACTGAAAAACCTCTATTTTCTGTGCATGTCCCTGCTTCTGCCCCTTTGCTGCCCAATACCTCTTATTTTCTATACCTAATGACTGCACTTCCTCAGAACTTAAGCTCTAGCCCAAACCAGACTCATCCAAGGCTGGATTACAGGACTCACCTCTGTCAAAGGACATATGACAGACACATGGCCACCAGCTTGAGTAGCTTGAGGTTAGACTCTTAGAATCCCAGAACTGTTTAGGTTGGAAGAAACCTTTAAGATTATTAAGTCCAACTATTAAGCCAGCACTGCCAGGCCACCACTAAACCATGTCCCTCAACACCACATCTACACAGCTTTGAAATCCCTCCAGGAATGGGGACTCCACTGCCCTGGGCAGCCTGTTCCAGAGCCCAACAGCCCTTTTATGGAAAATATTTTCCAGTTAAAATCTCCCCTGGCTGTTCAACACTTGTGCTAGACTTACAGGGATTTCACCGAAGAGTTTGATCACGATTGTTTTGTTTGGAAAAAACTCTTTAAGACCATCGAGTCCAGCCATTCTCTAACACTACCAAGTCTGGTGCTACACCATGTCACTCAGCATCACATTTCTGCATCTTTTAAGCATCTCCAGGGATGGGGATTAGATGTAGAGAAGAGCAGCTCCTTTTCTGAGGTGTAAAACTTGGAGATTTGTCAACATAAACTTCCCAAAGCTGGCAGCCTCATAGCTGCTTCTGCTTACTGTAGTCCTAGATTTATTTCTAGCCCCGTATTTTAGCACCTATACCAAGCATGGGCCTGACAGTGTAAAATCTTGAAGTCTTTCAGGCAGATTATGGTTACTTTCTGAAGTGTTTGACAGAGAAAATATTCCATTTGGGTGCTCTCATTTGGGCAAGCAGGAAAATTATCCCAGGTTTGGACAAGCCAGACAGAAAAGGGGACCCAGAGAGGGAGCAAGTACGTGAAACTGTGTACCAAAGGAGACCGTGGGCACAAAGCCTGGTGTCATGGGACACTAGGCTCACTTTATCCCAAACCCAAGTCTTTCTTACCTCTTCTGCATTTCCCATTAGAAAGGGTTCCTCCTGTGGGCTGCATCTACTCCTCCTTTGGTCTGCAGGATCTCGATGCTACTGATAAGGGTGTTCACCAGTCCATGATGGCACTGGAGCTGCAGTAGCTTGCTACAGACCTAGGAACTGCAACATAAAACAGATTTGGTTTCTTACTAGTTTTTAAAGGCTGCTGAGATGAAGTTTGGAAAGCTGGGGAGAAAACAGAAGGAACTATAAGTGAGGTACAGTCAGTATGGGAACAGAGAAAGAATTTTCAGAGTGATATCCAAATGAACATTTTTTGTGCTACATGGCACTGCCTAAAAACCTTCCTCTAAGCTTTCCACATGGACTTATTTAATTTCATAGTTGTCACTACTATGCACTTACAATTCCTGCAGCTAAAGTCACCTTCTTTTGTTAGAAAGCAAACCATTTCACATTGCATAATTTCAACATTTTTATTATTTAGACAAATCCTTTGACATTTGACATGCACCTCCAAAGCTCCATTTCTAACACAACTTGTATCTTCTGTGATTTAACAATAACTAATTTTGATTTTATTCATGAATGCAAATAGGAGGACATTTTATGCCCCAAGAAAACAGTAAGTAGTGCATTTCTTACTCCTAGGGATTAGAGTTATCTAAATCTCCTTACTAAAGAAAATAACTTACATTTGCTAAACAAATAACTATTCAAGAAAACTTGATCCTGAAAGTTGAACAGAATATTATGAATTAAAAAAGAAATCCAGGAGAAAAAAAAAATCTCTTAAGACTTAAAAAAAGATCTGGAAATACTATAATTTGCCTGGCATGCACATTAACTGGTGAAAATAGTAATAGTGGTGACTGATTGTATGTGCATGAAAATTAATAAAATCATCACCTTTATCTGATCTTTAGTGGCCAAATATGGCCTTGCTCAATACCTCTGAGTATGAAAGTAGCATATAATAAAATAGTGTTTGGTTGGAAGGGACATACAGAAATCATTGAGTCCAGCCTCTCTGACAACGCAGGATCACCTAGGACAAGTCACACACAGGAATGCATCCAGCTGGGTTTTGAAAGTCTTCAGAGATGGAAAATCCACAACCTCTCTAGGAAGCCTGCTCCAGGGCTCCACCACCCTCGCAGTCAAGAAGTTTCTCCTCAAGTTGAAGTGGAACCTCCTTTGCTGTAGCTTGTACCTGTTGTTTCTGGGCACCAACAAACATACCCTGGCATCTTCATCTTCACACCTACCCTTCAGATATTTACCAAGACTGATAAGATCCCCTCTCAGTCTTCTCTTCTCCAGACTAAACAGATCCAGCTGTCTCAGTCTTTCTTCAAAACAGAGATGTTCAAGTCCCCCAGTCATCCTCATTGCTCTCTGTTGGACTCTCTCCAGCAGGTACCTCTCTCTTTTGAACTGGGAAGGCCAAAACTGGACACAGTATTCCAGGTGTGGTCTCACCAGGGCAGAGTGGAGGGGAAGAAGAACCTCCTTACACATGCTGGACACTTTTCTTGATGCACTCCAAGATGCCATTGGCTCTCTTGGCCACAAGGGCACATTGCTGTCCCACGGAGAACTTGCTGTCCACTAGGACTCTAAGATCTTTCTCCATGGAGCTGTTTCCCAGCAGGATGACCCCTAGTCTGTACTGGGGCCTGGTGTCATTCCTCCCCAGATAAGGACTCTTCACTTGTCTTTGTTGAACTTCATGAGGTTCCCCTTCACCCAGCTTTCCAGCCTAAGAGAGCAGGTTCTTAGCCCAGTGAATTTACAGAGGTTTTTGAGGTCTTCAGTGAACGATTCATTTAACCCAGTATGCCCCACTAGTTGATAAAATATTTGGAAAATCCCAATATATTCAACACCAGAAGCTGGTCAGAGCTATTCTGATCTTCTCCTGAATAAAGCACAGGATTAATCTAGGTTTGCACATCTTAATAAGAAAAATATCTATGATGGACTTGGTAGAATTTGATTTAGAGACAAACTTAGACCATAATATGCTACTTTCAGGCCCATCATTAGGTTTTAAAAACCACAGAATCGTTAGAATTGGAAAAGACCTCTAAGATCATCAAGTCCAACCACCAATCCACCACCACCTTGCATACTAACCCATGTTCCCAAGGGCCACATCTATGCGGTTTTCTTTAACCCCTCCAGAGATGGTGACTCCATTTCAATTCCTCCATGATTCCACCTGTTTATAAACCCTGCGATTGTTACCTAGAAATAACTTGCCATGTGTTTTACTGCATCATTGCTTGGTTGAAACCCCACTGGGGATAACAGAGATGACCCCAGGTACTCCCTCTGCCCACACTCCTCACACAAAGGGAGGCACAGACCCCTGGGGCCCATGGTCAGTCCGAATGTACTCACCATGGGCTCTCAGCTTGGCCAGGATCAGGTGTGACTTGAATAATCTGGGAATGCAGCAGTTCAGCACCTCTCCACTTCTTCATTCTGAAACATAGGAAGTGAATGGGTGAAATCAGTCAGAAACAGTTAAAAAGAAAATACTGATCTGTCCAGCCCAGCCACTGTAAAATGTTTGTCCCAATCAGAAAAAAAACCACAAAATCTGGAGTGTGCAGGAGTGGCTGGGTGTGATTCCTTGCCATCAGAAATCCTTGGAGGAGCACACAGGCCAAGGTTTCTCTTGGATCTACACAACTTTTCTGGGGGGAAAACATGAGAGGATAATTGGTGGCTCAGGTGTTTGCAGAGCACGTGGGAATGCTTCCCACTCTATTCAAAGCTCCGTTTCTCTCTCTTTCACCTCAATGTGTATCTCCCATGTGACCATTTGAGTTGTTGTCTAAGCAGAGAAGGATGACATCTCCCAAAAGAGCTTCACAGGGGTTTGTGACTGACTTTGTGCAGGACAGTTTTTGGATGCCTGAAAGAGCTGCTGTGACAAGAAAGCATGCTTCTGAAGACTGATGGAGGGCTCTGCTCCAGCCCACTCCTCTCCTTATTCTACCTTCCTCTACAAAGCATGCCAGAACGAGGAGCAAGCTTAGAGTTCTGTGCTTAGAAAGTTATCAGAGTGAAAATTCATCGACATGAGAGAAGAAATCCTTCTATTGTTGAGATTGATTTAAAAGCCACCATTGTTTTACTTATTGTTCTTATTCATAATTCAGCTCAGAACTACAAAGGATGAAGGGCACTATGCCCTATTTTTCCCTTTGACAGCCCTCCTGTTGAGAAGCTTTCCCAAGACCAGATTCCCCCACTGTTTTTTTTTTTTTTTCATGTCTTCATGAGAAAAAAAGGAAAGAATAAAATATGGAAAAATCAGAATTATTAATGTTGGAAAATCCCTCTAAGATCACCAAGTCCAACCAGCAACCCAACACCACCATGCTACTAAACCATGTCCCAAAAGTGCCATGTTTACATACTTTTTTAACACCTCCAGCGATGGTGACTTCACCACAGGTTCACAGACTGCATTGAGTTGGAAGTGACTCTCAAAGTTCATCTTGTCCAACCCTCACTGCAGTACAGCACAGACTCTTCCAACTAGATCAGGTTGCTCAGGGCCACATCAACTCTGATCTTGAATGTCTCCAGGGATGGGGCCTCGACCACATCACTGAGCAACCTGTTTCAATATTTCTCTACCCTCATTGTGAAGAACTTCCTCTTGATGTCCAACATAAATCTGTCCTGCTCCAGTTTCAAACCACTGCCCCTCGTCCTATCACTACAAGTCCTTCTAAACAGTCCCTCTCCAGCCTTCCTATAGGTCCCCTTCAGATATTGAAATGTAGCTCTAAAGTTTCCCTGGAGCTTTCTCTTCTCCAGGATGAACAGCCACAACTCTCCTAGCCTGTATTCATAGGAGAGATGCTCCATTCCTCCTATCTTCATGGCCCTCCTCCGGATCCCCTCCAGCAAGTCCATGCTCTTCCTGTGTTGAGTACTCTACAGCTGGACACAGTACTGCAGGTGAGATCTCACCAGAGCAGAGTGACAGAATCACCTCTTTCCATCTGCTGGCCACACTGCTTTTGATGCAGCCCAGGTTGCTGTTGACCTTCTGGGCTGCAAGTGTCCATTGCTGTCTCGTGTTAAGCTTCTCATCCATCAGCACCCCCAAGTCCTTTTCTGCAGGGCTGCTTTAAATCATCCCCCAGCCTAGATTGATATCAAGGCTTGCCCCAAACTAAGTGCAGGACTTTGCACTTCACTCTCTTGAACCCCAGGAGAACCTCCCAGGGCAGCCTGCTCTAATGCCTGACCGCTCTCTCAGTAAAGAATTTTTTACTGATATCCAACATAAACCTCCCCTTGCACAACTTGAGGCCATTCCCTCTCATCCTATTGCTACATTACTAGGGAGAAGCGACCAACTGTCACCTCAACATGAGCCAACAGTGGTAGCTGGTAGCCCAGACGCCAGCCATGTCCTGGACTGCATCCAAAGCAGTGTGAGCAGCAGGACTGGATGGGGATTCTGCCCCTCTGGTCTGGCGAGACCCTACCTGCAGTACCATGTCCAGTCCTGGGGTACCCAACAAGAGAAGAATGTGGAATTGCTGGAGAGGGTCCAGTGGAGGCCACAAAGATAAGAGAGCTGGAGAACCTCTCCTATGGGGACAGGCTGAGTGAGATGGGGCTGTTCAGCCTAGAGCAAAGAACATTCCAGAGAGACCTTAGCGTGACCTTCCAGTACCTGAAGGGTACTACAAGAGAGCTGGGACAGGACTTTTTCCAAAGGCTCTTAGTGCTAGGATGAGAGGGAATGGAATGAAGCTTGAGGAGGGCAGATTTAGATTGGAGATTAGGAAGAAATTCTTGCCAGTGAGGGTGGTGAGACACTGGAACAGGTTGCCCAGGGAGGCTGTGGATGCCCCCTCTCTGCAGGTGCTGAAGGCCAGGTTGAATGAGGCCTTAAGCAAGCTGCTCTAGTGGAAGGGGTCCCTGCCCCTGGCAGGGAGGTTGGAACTAGGTGATCCTTAATGTCCCCTTCAACCTAAACCATTCTACAAATCTATGACTGATGGTTCTTCTGGCAATGTATCAAACAGGAGTGCCATCTGAAGCCTTCCCAGCTTCCTATTGATCGATGCATCCCAATTACTTCAGCCACATCACTAAGGGTTTTATTTTTGCATATCTGCAGCTGTTTCCAAGGACATTGGTCCAGAAACCATTCATCACTGCCCTGCCTCATGGCTGTGTTTGATTTCATAGGAGTTCCTTTGACTCTTCCCAAGATATGATGTCACTTGGAATCCCTTTCCTCAAGCCAGTTTATTCTGTTCTGTATTGTAGATAAAGATACTCAGGTGAGCAGATGCCACAGCAGGAAACATCCCCTGAGGTACAGGAAACATCTTCTCTTCCTCTTGGATTGCCTTGCCTGCTTTTTTCTGTTTGCTGAACATTTGTTTTGTACTTATTTCACTCACATTTTACTTCAGTTATGAAGCCATTCCACCTGACAATACTGCTAGTTCAGATTCTTCCTCTCTGTAATTCCACCTGAGTGCTCCCATACTAAGTAGGATCTATTTTTCCAGGTCTTTTGCTCTGTGTTGTTTTTCATTTGTTTCTCTTCTGGTCAAACGAAATCAAAGGGAGAGACAGATTCTGCTGCCCAGGGAAAAGCATTCTGCAGGGATAAACCCTCCTCAAATGCTTTGATCAGGGAATGATACTTGAATGGAGGACAATGAAGTCTCTCATGAAGATTGCGTGGTCTAACCCAAAGAGACAGTAGCGGACTCTTAAATCACAGTCACAGTCAGGAGTGCAGGTTCTTCCCCCACCCTTTTTTTTTTTTTTTTTTTTTTTTTTTTTTTTTTTTTTTTTTTTAA
>VWYK01034541.1:27701-47228 GCA_013399775.1 Semnornis frantzii
TTTTTTTTTTTTTTTTTATTTAAAGTAATGCCTGTTTCTCTGTTGATGCACTGCAATGGACTAACTCATTTTGACATCTCACCACTAAACCCAGCAATTTGATTTTAGAGAGTGCCCCTCCAGGCAGGCAGAGTGAAGTCTGGACTCCCAGGAACTCCTCCACCAAAGAGTTGCTCTTCTGCAGAAGCTGTAGCATCTCAGTAATCCCCACAGCAAGGTTATTTGGCATGCCCACTGCAAGATGTTCTCTTCCAGCTACAGTGCTAACCTGATATTCAGGGCTGAAGATCAGCCCAGCATAGACTGGAATCACAGAATTAATCAGGTTGGAAGACTTTGAAGATAATCAAGTCTAACCTACCGCTCAGCACCAGCTAATCAACTAGACCATGGCACTACACACCACATTCGGTCTCTTTATAATTAGGCTGGGGTTGGAGTGGCTGGAGAGCAGCCAAACAGAAAGGGATCTGGGGGTGCTGATTGACACCCACCTAAACATGAGCCAGCAGTGTGCCCAGGTGGCCAAGAAGGCCAAGGGTATCCTGGCCTGCATCAGGAACAGTGTGTCCAGCAGGAGCAGGGAGGTCATTCTCCTCCTGTACTCTGCACTGGTTAGGCTACACCTTGAGTACTGTGTCCAGTTCTGGGCCCCTCGATTTAAGAAGGACGTTGAGGTACTTGAATGTGTCCAGAGAAGGGCAACGAGGCTGGTGAGAGGCCTCCAGCACAAGCCCTATGAGGAGAGGCTGTGGGAGCTGGAATTGTTTAGCCTGGTGAAGAGGAGGCTCAGGGGAGACCTTATTGCTGTCTACAACTACCCGAAGGGTGGTTGTGACCAGGAGGAGGTTGCTTTCTTCTCTCAGGCAACCAGCACCAGAACAAGAGGACACAGTCTCAAGCTGCACCGGGAAGGTTTAGGCTTGATGTGAGGAGAAAGTTCTTCACTGAGAGAGTCATTCACTACTGGAATGGGCTGCCCAGGGAGGTGTTCAAGGCGGGTATGGATGTGGCACTTGGTGCCATGGTCTAGTCTCGAGGTCTGTGGTAATGGGGTGGACTTTATGATCTTTGAGGTCTCTTCCAACCTTGGCGATACTGTGATACTTCCAGGCATGGGGACTCCGCCAACTCCCTGGGTAGCCCATTCCAAAGGCTCCTCCTGTGAAGAACTTTTCAATCACATCCACCCTAAAATTCCACTGATGCAGCCTGAGTCTGTGCCCCCTCGTTCTGTCACTGGTTGCAGACAGAAGATGACTGATGAATGACACAACCACGGCAAGGGGCAAAATGTGAGCCCTCTGCTGGCACCAGTGCTAAACCAGTAAAGACAAAAGACCACAAAAGCTGCCTCTTGCTCATCCCTTACTCTACTCATTCAGGGACCTGTGATCAGCAGTCAGCTTGTGACCATGGCCAGTGAACTGTCTCAATGTGCCCACCCTTCTGTGCCAAACGCCTAATGCTGCATCTGCTCTCCAAGACCTCATTTCTCAGCTTTCTTTGAAAACTTGGTGGAAATCAATCCTCCCTCTGCCTACCTGCAGGACAATAGCTCCTCCCTTTCCTACTGAAAAGGTGTTCCTCAGCAGCTCCAAAGGAATGACTGTAAAAGCATTCTGCAAAACTCAAACGTGAGGAAAAACTTCTTTCCTGTGAGGGTGCTGGAGCACTGGAGCAGGCTGCCCAGAGAGGTTGTGGAGTCTCCTTCTCTGGAGACATTGCAATCCTGGGCAGCCTGATTTAGGCACACTTGCTTTAGCAAGGAGGTCGAACGAGATGATCTCCAGAGGATATTTCCAATCCCTACTATTCTGTGATCCTGTGAAACAAGAATCTTTGTCAATCTAAACTGACGTTGTAGTCCTCTCTCGTCCTACAGCTTTCCAAGGTGAGGCATTTGGAATCCCCTGCAGTAGTTAACATGACGTTGCCAAAACTGCCCTCAGTCCTGAGATATGTCAGGCTGTCTCCAGTTATCATTTTACTGGGATGGAACTGGGTACCACATCATTCACATTAACACCAGGGCAAGCCTGTTCCTGCCCTGGGAGGGCCATGGTTGCAGGAACTCTCTTCTCTCATTGAAGAGATCACTCCATGCATGCAGTATTTATCCCTCTCAGTTTTGGAAGCTGCTCTTCCACACTGCTCTGTCTCCTGAGCAGCCCATGCAGGTCTGCAGCATCCCAGCCCGGGATGAGTTCTCATCAGCTGTTTTTCCTAAATCTCGTTGTCTTTGTCAAGAGCTTCTGAGGAGGTGTGTGCCCTAGCTTGTAGGTTGGTCTCTCCCACTCTCACCCAAATAACAGATGACACTGTTTAACTGCTAGAGCACATGATCCATCATTCCTTGCAGCACCACAGGTGTACTGGCTATGCCATATGGCAGCTTCTTATAGCTGAACGGTCCCTTTGCATGTATTTGCAGTGAAGAGTATTTCTTCATCTGAACCTGGTGTCACCTGCTGATGTGCATTAGACAGGTCAAGTTTTGGAAGCCTTTCCCCTCCTGTCATTTTGAAAGTCATGGTTTAGGCTTGACTGATGAAGAGCTGGCAGAGGTTTATGCCTTGCATGTGTCAAGTTTCTAGCTTTCCTCTGAGTTGCGGTAGTAGAACTTTAAATTAAAATCAGTGGCAACAATCAGACTTTTCTCCATTGACTGCATGAGGTTTGGACACTTCTCAGTGCAGGAACATTTCACAGAATAGAATCACAGAATGAACCAGGTTGGAAAAGACCCTTGAGATCATCAAGTCCAGCCTATTTCCTTCAGTGATTTCCATAACAGAGAGGGAGCCACCTCCATCCTGATCTGTTTTCTGTTCTCACCATTGATCCAGGTCCCAGAGCCAAGTGGCAGCACAGTAAGGGGTGGCAGAGTCCCTGCTCCTGACAAGCAGCACACAGTGAAGTGAGCCCACATGAGACAGCAGTGATAATGCTTCAGACAGCTCTTCACCCTGCTGCAGTTTCTCTTCTGCTTGGTTTTCTTTAGGACTTGAAAAGGAAACTTTTAAATGCCTGCAGGAAGGCTTGTCCCAGGAGATTTCTGCTGTGCTTTGGCAGTCCTGGGCTCAGAGAAGCATCAGCACCTTCAGCTGCAGGGCAGTGAGCTCCTGCTTCTCTAGAGCTCCATCCCTGCAGCATTCAATCAGAAAAGAAACCTGCTAGGCTCACTTACAACAAAAGAAAACCCTAACCCCAAAGTAATATTATCACAGAACCACAGAACTGTTTCAGCTGGAAAAGCCCTCTAAGATCATCAGTTCCAGTTGCAAACCCAAGACAAGCGCAGCCAACAAACCATGTCTCCAAGTACCACGGGGGACAAACGTTACACATTTTTTGATCGCTTCCAGAGTCAGTGTAACAGGTTATGTCTTAAAACATAATTTTCTAATCCCTTTTCAGGTTCATTTCCATTTTCTGGGCAGTGTCCATAATTTCTGTCATTTAGCAGTGTTTACAGCAGGACCAGATTAGGATGCTGAAAGCAAACACGCTGAGCAAACTTTCACCAGGAACTTTTACCAACCACTATCTTCCTGAGGACTAAGTTGCAGCTCTGGTCCTGAAGCACCCACCCAGATCCTGCATAAAGGACCCCACCCCATCCTTCCTCTGGGTCAGAGAGTCATAGACTCTTCCAGTTTGGAGAAGACCTCTAAGATCACCAAGTCCAACCATTAACCCACTAAACCATGTACTGAAGTGCCAAATTTAAGTATTTCTTGAACCCTTCCAAGGATGATGACTCAGCCTCCCTGGGTACCCCTTTCCAATGCCTGACCACTCTTGTAGGAAAGTGGATTTTTCCTAATAGCCAACTTAAACCTTCCAGATTTTTTTTTTCCTACCCAAGTCTTGCAATATTCACACCTTTAAAACTATTTCTAATTTTCTTTGTGCACTGTGAAAGTTCATCAAGTCCAACCATTAAACCAGCACTGCCAAACCCACCGCTGAAAGTAAAGGACATCTACCTGTTCTATTTGCAGTCATCTACTGCCCACCCCCTTGAAATTTAAAATAAAACTGGGCATTGATGATGATTTATTCTTTCAAGGCAACATTTACCTCCATGATTTAGACAGGAATCCTCTCCATGGTTTAGCCTTGTGAAAGAGTCAAGCAAAGGTAAGGTCTGCTGGGAAGCTGAGGAGATTTAAGACAAAAAATTACTTCTCCATTTTATGGCAGGTCTTTATTAAAGTGATATTTCCCCTCCTTTTATCCCCTCTGAAAGTTACAGGAATTTTCAACTTCATTTCCCCTTTTTTTTTTTTTTTTTACTTCAGTGGCCACCTACTTCAACATCCTTAAAGCTATTTAAAGTTCAGCTATTAAACATGAATAATTGCCTCCTGGTTTCAGAGCATGATGAAATAAAAACTGACAATGCATGTCTTCTGGTGACATTCACACCTGCATCTGTGACACAGGCTTGTAATTTGATGAAAATTAACTTTACTCCAGAATAAGAAGGGTAAGGATTAAAACAGCTTCAGTATCATACTCTGCATCACTTTTCTTCCTTCTGATATACACAGGGCATGGAGGGGAGGGAGTGGATGACTAGATGAAATTTCAGTGGGGTTCAGTCCTTTATCAACTTGAAGCCTCTCACCGAGTTGCAGGTGGAGGGAGAGGGCAGAAAACGGATGCTGAGCAGCTTATTGTGAAGTCTTTAGACAGCCAATGGGGAGACTAAAGCTCGCTGAACTCCACCATTCAAGCGCCCAAGTCTCTCTGTTATCTCCCCAGATGACAGAATGGTGGGGGCTGGAATGGACCTCTGGGGTTCATCTAATCAAACCCCTCTGCTAACACAACTATGCCAAGCTCAGGTTGCACAGGAATGTATCCATGTGGGTTTGGAATCTTTCCAGGGAAAGAGACTCCACAACCTCTCTGGGGGTCCGCTCCAGGACTCCAGCACTCTTGAAAGAACTTTTTTCTCATGTTTGGATGGAACCTCCTGGGTTCCAGTTTGTACCCATTGCCTCTTTTCCTATCACTGGGCATCACTGAAAGAGTCTGGCCCCATCTTTGTGATATCCACCCTTTAGTTATTGATCAGTACTGAGAGGATACCCCCACAGTCTGCTCTTAACCAGGATAAAATCCCACAGGTCTCTCAGCCTTTCCTCCTCAGAGAGAAGCTCCAGTCCCCTAATCATCTTCATGGTTCTCCACTGGACTGTCTCAAATAAACTCCCTCTCCCCCTTGCACTGGGGAGCCCACAACTGGACACAATACTCCACATGCAGTTTCACTAGGGCAGAGTAGAGGGGAAGGAGAACCTCCCTTGACCTTCTGAAATGATTAGTAAAAAAAACAAAAAGTGCAACAACTCTTTCCTGAGCCTCCCTTATCTTCTCTTTCCTATAGGCTAAGCACTGCTCACTGAAAGGACCACAGAATCACAGAACATCGTGGGCTGGAAGGGACCTCAAAAGATCATCTAGTCCCACCCCCCTGCCAAAGTAGGGATGCAAAGCTGGTGCTTGGGAAGAACCAAGTGTAAAGGGATGGGGTAAATTAATTAATGCGAGACGATATATAAAAATATTAACAGTTTATTAATATTAAATATTCAGAACTCGCATCACCCCGATCACCATTTAATTATAATATTAACAGGCTCTTAGCAACGTTATGGAAACTATGTACAGGTTATAACAGAATCTGGAAATAGTTATTAATATATACATTAACTAAACTCGATATAAACTGGAAGAGAAGGCCTTGCGGTCAGTACACCGCTTGCTCACTAGATAAGCATAGGACATAAAGGAGCAACTTTCTGCTTAGGGCAGAAGGCAATTAATAATTACAAGAGGCTTTGGCATTTACCCACAAAATTATTATCTGACAGTACCCAAGGCGGGGTTGCTGTCGGTAGCCGTCAGCGGCTTTAGAGTCTCCCCTGGGCTTCTGGGGAAGGAGGCAGACGATCTCTGACCTGTTCCTGGTTCTCTGGACGATCTGTATTCTCTCCAGGGCTTCCGTCTGGGCAGAAGGCTTTCAGGTACAGGCAGGACGTCTTGCAGTCACGCTGGCGGTGCAGGTCAAATGCGTGGAGGTATCACAGGCACAGGCACGGCACACCGTGTAATGGCAAAGGGCTAAAGGCAAAAGGCAAAGGCCCTGTGCTCTCTGCTGACCTCCCTTTTATCCACTGCAGCCTGCGACCAATGGGCCTTTGGACACAGGACAGCCAATGAAATGGCAGTTAGCCAAGATTTGCCCATATTAGGTGGAACCATAGGCCTGCTCCACCCTGTTCTAGGAAGAACACGGGCCCTGCACAAGGCAGCCCCGTGCACCCTGTTTACCACAGGGTCTGGGCAGACAACGGACCCCAGACTCAGTGGCGCCAGGCCCTTTGTCCCTTTTTCCCGCCGTTGCTCTCCCCCAAAACAGCAAGAAGGAGAGCAGAAAAATATGTCTGGGCAAGCCAGGAAAGGTATAAACCCAATTTGGCTTGCCTAGGCCTACCACGACACCAAGTGCACCTGAGACAACCACACTTAGCTCATGGGCAGTGCACACAACAGAAAACACAGTGGTGACACAAACTGCCCAAATGATGTCCTGAATTACTCATTGTGAGCATAGCAAAAACCTGTGGGAGCTAAGGGAGAGCTACCAAGGTGAAACAAAAGGTGTATTTTAATGAAATACAAATATTAGATGGAATTTTAGGTGGAAATACTCTGGTGTCTACAGAGCATTCCCAGGGAAGGAAAAGGCGCACTTTTGAATCTCTCGAGGTGCAAACTCATTAATTAGGGTGGATATGAAAGATACATGCTTAGATGCATCAGTCAAGCAATTATTTGTGTAATTTGAGAGGAGAGTCTGGCAAGGAGAAGCTATTTTTATGCTCATTTATATTCACTTTTTATTTAGCTAGATCTAAATAAGTAGAAGCTGGTGACAAGAAGACCTGCTTTGGTGCACAACTTCCTATGTGCAGCAGTTCTTGGTTGGTGGCAAAGACAAAGTGAGTGGTTCCTGAAAAAGGTCACTAAGGAGTTCATTTGGGCCTGTGCTATGTTCCTCGTGCAGACCACTGGTGAGGCATAAACCTCAGTGCAAGACTTGCTGCTCCACTCTTGTTGCCCAGCTTACAGATCTCCAGATAGGATCTACCCTTTGCTGTCTTCAATCCTTGCCTGCTGCTTGTGCTGCTCAGCAAATCTATTCTCTTGGACAGACCGTGAGTGAAAAGGTGTTGAGGATGACAGTGGTGCTGCCATGAGAAAACTGTTCCTTTTCCTTAAAATTTCTTCCTCTGAGGTGTGGAAAACAGAGTTCTCACATCTTCTAGAGGCTGCGGAGCTGTGGCTGCCCTTTGCCCAGAGAAGCCGTGGAGCTGTACAAGCCTGGAAGTGTTCAAAACCAGGTTGGAAGTGGCCTTGAGCAACCTGGTATAGTAGGAGGTGCCCCTGTCCAGGGTAGGAGAGTTGGAGCTAGATAGTCTTTAAAGTCTCTTCCAACTCAAACTATTCTATGATTTTGAGTCAGGTCAGGCCTTGCTCATTCCCCAAATGTTCTCTGCCTAGTAGCTGTATAAAACAGTATGACTGAAGTTGATGCTAAGGACCTGCTCTCTATATCCATCCACAGTTTTCCCTCAAACATGGCTGACCTAGCTAAAAATCAGAGTAAGAGAATTTCAGTCCATGAAAGTTAAGATTAAAACAGCTGATGTTCAATACACAACATCAATGTCCACTTTACAGTTACATTTTGTATGACTTACTCAGAGAAGCTGGAGTGGTTCATTGAAACTATTTTATTTACTTGATAGGTATGCTCCAGTTTCCATCTAAAATGTTATTTCCTTTACAACTGAAGCTCAGATGTTAAAATTATTCCCTTGTGAAGGATAGGCCCATTTGCTAAAAGGATCTTTCATGCACAATCCTCTGTAACACGGATATGGGATGAAGGCAGAGTTCTGCCCCATCCCTCATCAGCTCCACAGACAGAGCCCCTCACTGCCCACGTGTGACAATGCCTACCTACCTTTTCAGGTAGATCAAGCGTGCTGTCAGCTCTGTCCCATCAGAGTGATTTTCCCTTTCAATGTCTGAGGTGATTTTTCAGACCTTCAAAGGCAGCTGTGCAGTGAAGCGGAGCAATGAGTGCTCCTCAGAGCTCTTCACGTTTGCAGCGTTTCATATCACTTACAACATGCAGGCTGAAAAGAGGCTGAAAGCTCAGAAGCACCTTTTTAATTCAGAAACCTTTGGGAGGCAGACTTTTTTTGTATGGCTTTGCCAGGAGAATTCAAATGACTTCTCTCCTTGGCTTTTTTCATTCACACCCTGCACTTCCCGACAAGTGTGCTGCAGAACACTGCCATGATCTCCATTTTGCTTTGATACTCAGAAACGGATCAAAAAAAGAGAGGCTTCGGTGCAAAGCAAAGGTTGTGATGACTCCTGGCACGGCACCCTTCACATCTCAAGGTGTCACAGTCAAACATGAGGTACCACCATGCCCCATAATAAATGCTCAAATGGTTTTCTATATAAGCCCCCTCACCAGAACACGAGTTGGTGTAGGACAGGTATCTTGCATGACTTATCGCTGCCAGATTAAGACCCCTTACTAACTTTTAACGATTCCTTGTTTTAGAAGAAAATATCTACAACCTAGATATCTGTCTGGAATTTCTCACTGTCTCTCATCAAGGATTGAGCATAAAGCCTCTTTTGATACCCTTTGTTCATGGTTTGCTATATTTTGTAGAATCACAGAATCCTTTTGGTTGGAGAAGACTTCTAAGACCATCAACTCCGAGCATTCTCTGCTAAAGCTAAACCATGTCAATCAGCATCACATCTCTGCATCTTTTGAACACCTCCAGAGGCAGTGATTCAACCACCTCCCTTGGCAGCCTGTTCCAGTGCCTGACAACCCTTTCAGGGAAGAAGTTTCTTCTCATAACCAAACTAAAACTCCCCTGGTGCAACTTGAGGTAATTTCCTTTCATCCTATCACTTGCTATTAGGGAGAAGAGATCGACTTGCACCTAACTTCAGCTTCCTTTGAGGTTGTAGAGAGCAATGAGGTTTCCCCTCAGCCTCCTCCTCTCCAGATTAAACAACCCCAGTTGTCTTGGCTGCTCCTCACTAGACCTGTTCTCCCGATCCTTTGCCAGATTTGTTTATAGAATCATTTTGGTTGGAGAAGACCTTTAAGACCATGAAGTCTAATCATTATCTAATTTCTTCTCTGGATATGCTCCAGTACCTCCTTGTAGTGAGAGCCCCAAAACTGAACCCAGGACTCAAGATGTGGCCTCACCAATGCTGAGTACAGGGGGACAATCACTTCTTTGGTCCTGCCTGTCACACTATTCTTTATAAAGGCCAAGATAAGGAGAAAGATAGTTTCCAGGATTTTGTGCCTGTAAAGGGCTGGCTGGAAGTGAATAACCTTGATGCTGGGCATTGCATTGAGATATTTTCTGGTGAACTCTCAGACTCTGAGGTCCGAACTCAGTTTTCTTGCAAAAAGAGCTGACAGAATGGACATAAACCAACAAAATTAGGTCTGGTCACATTGTGAAGTGAAACAACAGGAGAGGAAAGATTTTTTTCCTCCCCAGATTTTAAGGAATATCACACTTTTTTCCTGAGGTATGGTCTAATTTAGGTCTTCTGTGTTAGGCAACCTTTTGTAGTGCTGCATTCAATTTGTAAGTGGCTTGTACGAAAGAAAGGCAATTCAGGTTGTAAGGACCTGGCTGAAAGCAGCAGAATGCAGCAAAGGGTTCACAGAGGGGAAAGGCAGTTAGTCACACCCCTCTGGTGCACCCCTAACACGATTAAATACCCAAAATGACCTTCATTAGGCCCAGCATGTAAGACAATACAAACGACTTTCTACCCACCAGGTATTTTCCCTTGAAAAAGTAACCTTTTGATTCTTACGGCTTCTGTACTGCCAAATATTCTAATGCCTCCTCCTCCTCTATCCTTTGTGGATTAAGGTGAAAACTCTGACCTAGTGTATTCTAATTACTTGGCTTATTAGCTTCGCATTATATCAGTAATGGTGTGATAGCCAACATAATTAGTAGGACTTGAAAAATTATACTTTGCTGCACTATTTCATGAAGTGTGAGGTGGTTCTCTCCTCTTATTAACTTTCTTATTTAATGGGTCGACCAGACTTTTCATCTACCTGGACCATAGATCAAACTGATCATTCTAGATTTCAGCTGCAGTTGAGAAACTGCCTTTGAAGCAGTCAGAGAGCTGTCTTCAATAAGAAAATACAGACATTTAGCCTTCTCCTTGGTTTCTCATTGCCAGGCCACCACAAATAGGTAGTAGATGCTGTTTGAATGCCTTTTTTTAACCTATGAAGCTTCAGCAAGTATAGAATGTTTGCTCAAGGAAATTATTTTAGTTCTCTTTTTCCCTCTATCAAATTCCAATTTTTGTATCAGCTACAATTCTGGTTTACCTTTCCCTGTAAAAAGTTTTTTTTTCCACTTTCTGAAAGAAAACAGAGTTTCCACACTTTATCTTTAAATGAAACATTAACTTTTGATCAAAACTTGGAATGTTTGGCAACAGCTCACAAGTTTAGCTTAGGAACCGAGTCTGATTCTGAGAGTTGTTCTTGTCCCAGATGTTTTCAGTTTACAGTATTGTCAAGGGTAGACACTCAAAAGAAAAAAACCTTAGTCTCTCAAACTGTGCAAACTGGAATTTGAACTACTCAGGCAATCTATCAGAGCTCCAGTTGTGCTCCATGCTCTGCACCAAGAAATCTTTCAAGGATCAGGGCTGGGTTGGCCACTAGACAAGTGCCAGAGGCTCTCTATGAACCTCTCTACCTTCCCAAAGGGAAGAGAAAGGGAAGAAAGGCAAGAGACTGATGGGGTGGGAAAGAAACTAAACCAGTTGGGATGGAAAGAAGAACAATTAAATGAAATAGAGACAAAGAGATGCAAACCAACACGGAACCTAACCCTGATGGCAATGATGTTGCTGCCACCACTGATGCTGTGGCAGGAAATAGAGATGTCCCAGAATGGGCTCAGCAGCAGATAGCAACTGGATTCAGGAACGTGGTCATTGAGACCAAAGGCAGAAAGGACAGAGTCCTCCTTGGGCAACAGCTATTGCAGAAGAGGCTTGACCCTGGTAATCCCTCAGCTTTATCCTGAAGATGACATCCACGGGATGGAATCTCTTGTCATTTTAAGGTCACCTGTTTTGCGTCTGCAGGGGCCACCTCTGACTTCCTGCACCTCAAGGTGGGGGACAAAATTAAGCACTTTCCGGAAAAGAGCCTTTCTGCAGCCCAGCCCTTGGCAGTGACCCATGAGTGTTCTCACTGCCAGAAGCGGCCACTGTTGGGACATCCGGTGTCTCCTCCTGCTTTTGCTTTGCCCTCTTCATGGGTGAGATACATCTGTGCTCCCTGGCCTCTATTCCAGAACTTCTGCCTGCAGGGGAGAAGTCTCAGCCATGTTTTCCTGCCTGAGGGGCAGCTTTGAGGTGTCTCTGGAATACCTGTCCTTAGGTTGCAGAAGCAGAGGGTCAGTGCACAAATAGAAATCAGTCATTTTCAGTGAACTCATCTGGGAAGGTCCTGAATTGAATTAATCGGCAAACCACCCCCAGCATGCTTGTTTGGAACAGTCACAGAAGAACCTCCTGACTTTTGGCAGATGAACCTGTACTTCTGCAATGCTGTGACAGCTGCTAGAGTTTGATTGCTGTCTTGACTCAACATATCAATCAGAAGCTTTCCTTGTGGGGAAATCCATGTGTGTTTTAGGCTTATTTAGTTGGCAAATAAATGAAGCTGAGCCTTCATTAGGTTTTTGTTTGGTGTTATTTCTTTTTCCCCCACCTCTCTTTTTCTAAGCAGGGAAAGAAAATCTTCTCTTGCAGTGAGCTGTTGTGAGATAGCCTGCCGCAGGGGCACCATGAGGGTTTCACTGAAGGGATAAAGCCCTTCATAGAATCACAGAACAGTAGGGCTTGAAAGGGACCTTTGGAAGATTGGGTCCAACCTCATTACCAAAGCAGGACCACCTAGGGCAGGTCACATGGGAATGCGTCCAGATAGGTCTTGAATGTCTTCTGAGAAGGAGACTCCACAACCTCTCTGGGTGGCCTGTTCCAGGACTCCAACACCTTTACAGCTAACAAGTTTTTCTTCATGATGAGGTGGAACTTCTTGTGCTCCAGGTTGTGTCCATTGCCCCTCATTCTATTACTGAGTACTAATGAAAAGAGATTGGTCCCTTCTTCACACCCATCCTTCAGACATTTGTAAACATCACTAAGATCCCCTCTCAGTCTTCTTTTTCATAGCTTGACTATCCAACCAGAAGACAGAGTGGAGCTGGGCATCATCACCCTTAAAAAAAATCCATTCTCCCTGGAAATCCTCCTAGTTTCATAACTGCATCTTTAAGCCAAGAGGAGATGGTGTAAAAATGGCCAGTGATTCTCTAATAAATGTAGAAAATTACTTTTTTAATGTAGCAGAGAGCTCCTGAAAACACATTCTTCCTGTGAGATACTGCTGGGGTGCTACTTAATTCTATTGTGCATGGTGCAATCAGTTTAATAGTTCCGATTTTCCTTGACCTCTCTGCAGGAGGATCATGATTATAAAAGGTAGTAGAGAAAAAAAAAAAAAAAACAACTTCTAAAATAATAGAGACAAAAAGGAAAGAGTTAGAGCTGTAATGTGAAGCACTAATGGTGACACAGACAACCCATGCTGCATTTGGGAATAGTGGAGGTACGAAAGCCACAGGTCCCAATATTAAAGAGAGGGAGGTAAAGGAAAGGAAATTTCAGTCTTAAATGGGATAATTTCAAGTTTATCCTCTTGGAGAAGCTGGCTGCACATGACTTGGATGGGTGGACACTTTGTTGGGTTAAGAAGTGGTTGGATGGCAGAGACCCAAAGAGTGGTGGGGAATGGAGGGAACTTCAGTTGGTGGCTGGTCACAAGTAGTGTTTCCCAGGGCTCAGTGCCAGAGTCAGTGCTGTTTAATATCTTATCCATGATCTGGTTGAGAGGATTGAGTAAGGCTGCAGATGCCATTAAGCTGGGAGGCAGTGTTGAGCTGCTGGAGGGTAGGAAAGCTCTGCAGAGAGATCTGAACAGGTTGGATCAATGAGTTAGGTCAATTGTATGAGGTTCAGCAAGTCCAAGTTCTGCGCCCTGCACTCAGGTCACGATGACCCAGATAGGCTTGGGGCAGAGTGGCTAGGAAACTCCCCAGCAGAGAAGGACATGGGAGTGCTGGTTGACAGCTATCTGACAATGAGTCAGTGTGTGCCCAGGTGGCCATCAGCATCCTGGCCTGGATCAGCAATAACTTGGACAGTAGGATCAAGTGATTGTTCCTCTGTACTCTGCACCGGTGTGGCTGCACCTTGAGTACTGGGTTCAGTTTTGAGCACCTCACTCCAAGGACAGTGAAAGGCTGCAGTGTGTCCAGAGAAGGGCAACAAACCTGGTGAAGGGTCTGGAGAAAAAGTCTTATATGAAATGTCTGAGGGAACTGGGACTGTTTAGTTTGGAGAAGATGAGGCTGAGGGGAGACCTCAGAGGTTGTAGTGAGGTGGGGGCTGGTTTCTTCTCCTTAGAATAAAGTGATAGAAAAAGAAAATGGCCTCAAATTATGTCAAGGGAGGTTTAGGTAGGAGATTACGAAAAAAGTCTTTCCTGCAAGTGTTGTCAGGCATTGGAACAGGTTGCCCAGGGAGGAGGTAGAGTCACCATCCCTGGAGGTATTCAAGAAGCATGAGGACATGGTATCTGGGGCATGCTTTAATGGTCACGGTAGTGTTGGGTTGATGGTTGGACTTCATTTTAGAGGGCTTTTCCAACCCAAATGACTCTGTAACTCTATTCTGTGATTCCAAATGTGCAAAGTCTCTGGCTGCAGCTCAGTGCTCATTTATTTGCAGGTGAATTTAATAGACGGGATGTTGAATGAGGATTCACTTCCCAGAGCGGTGTATTGGGATTTGCCAGAATCTGCCTAAAGCCAGAACAATAGGTTGCTTTTGTGCTCATTTGTGCTTTAAAACTGATTAAATGCACCTGACATTTTAGGTAATCTTATATGTTTAAATGAATATGAAACTCAAATGGTGTTTTTGGAGCCTTTTCTTCACTAGCATATACCTGTGATATAATATTCCTTGTATAATATAGAACTATGTATCTTGTGGTTTCTTGATAATTTAAGCAAGAGAAGCTTTTAAATTAGCTATTAAATTACCATTCAGAGATCTGATCATCCTCTAATTTCCGCACAAAGCCCTCCACAGGGGATAAATCTAGTTTAAATGTTCTCTTCTTCCTATGATTTCATCCCCTGGCTGGAAGCTGATGGAACATTCCTGCATTTCTAATACTTTACAACCCCCTGAAAGGTTTTAGCTCAGTTTTATCCAAAAAGTCTGTGTTTCAAATGCAAATCTATCCAGGCTTATGAAAAGAAACATGATTTCTGGTGGTGTTCAGTTGTCTTACCCTAGCCACAGGTGAGGAGTTTAGAAAAGCACAAAAGTGGTGGCTTTATAAATGTCTAAATGCTGTTTGTCTCTCAAAGTTTTCCTAATTTTATCCTAGTACAGCCTCGAGTTGCACCAGGGGAGGTATAGGTTGGACATTAGAAGAAACTTCTTCACTGAAAGGGGTTTCAAACACTGGAACAAGTTGCCCAGGGTAGGTGGCTGAATCCCTGTCCCTGGAGGAGTTTTAGAGTGAGAGAGATGTGGTACTGAGGGACATGGCTTAGCATCACACTTGGTAGAGCTAGAAAATAGTTGGAGTCAATGATCTTAAAGGACTTTCCCAACCCAAATTATTCCATGCTTCTATTTCCCACCAGATTTGAAATCCTGCCTTTTATTTCTTCTGATTCTTTTAAATTTCAAAAAGTTTTCTCAAGCTGAAGCGGGGGCTGAATTTCTTCGGTGTTCTACAGAAGGTGTGAAGCACAAAGGGCTGCTCTTGCTGCTGCAGCAACCTGGCTACAGTGTGTTTGGGAGGGATATTTGTCGGTAACAAAGTAACAGAAAAAAATACACAGCTCAAGGATAAGCAAAGAGAGATGAGAATAGTAGTGGGATACTCTGGGCTTTGTTTCCCATTCCTTGCCTTCTTGGTCTTCCCACCAATGCTGCCTTTCCAGCTGACCTCTATTAGAGCAGATCCAGTTTTTTTGACAATGACCAGCAGGGATCAGAAATATTTGTTGCATTAGTTGGTCGTCATTGCTAAGAATAGGATCTGTTTCGACAAATGATGTCATGCCATCATGCGTGCCCACACTGCCAGAAACAGATAACCTATGTTCACATAAGCTAGGGGAACATTTTGTGCTTGGAGAATAAAAATGAAGGTGGCCCAGTTCTTACCCGTTTTGCCTTTTGAGGTGCTCTGAATCAGTGTTGGTTCAGTTCTACTTCTGCAAAACACCTTCTAGTAGCATTATGTTGATGACAGAGAACTTTGTTGTCTTCTCCTTGACAAAATGAATGCAAATAGAAGACACAGAGTTAATATTTCAATAGCAATGATACGATCAGAAATAAAACATTTGAAAGCAGACTGAACTAATGTCCTTCAGTTGCAGCATTATTATGGTCACTTAATAGAAATCATTATTTACATCTTTCAGGTTTTGAGCCTTTAATTGCAAACCCAACACGCAAGTTCCATCTATGCTCTCTGTGGCTCCCAGTTGTTTTCAAAACTTAACATTGTTGCATAAACTATGATCCAATACCTAGATCAGTCCAGCAGAACTCTCTCAAGTGTCAATGGTTTTGAAATACTACCCCCCTGCACCAGTACAGGTTAAGGGGTGACCTGCCGGAGAGCAGCTCCACAGAGAAAGACCTGGGGATGCTGGTGGACAAGTTCCCCATGAGCCAGCAATGCACCCTGGGGGCTGAGAAGGTCAATGGGATTTGGAGTACTTTTAAAAGACTGTGACCAGTAGGTCAACGGAGGTTCTCCTCCCCCTCTGCCCTAGTGAGGCCACATCAGGAGTGCTGTCTCCAGCTCTGGATTTCCCAGCTCAAGAGACAGGGAACTGTTGGACAGCAGAAGCTGCAAAGATGGTGAGGGGTCTGAAGGATCTCTGTGAAGGGGAAAGGCTGAGAGACCTGGGGCTGTTTACCCTGGAAAAGAACAGCCTGAAAGGGGATTCCAATGCTCAGCGAGAACTAAAAAGTGAAGGTTATGGGGATGGGGCTGGCCTCTTTTCAGTGGCCAGTGAGAGGACAAAGGGCAGCGGGCACAAACTGCAACACAAGAAGTTCCACCTAAACATAAGGAAAAACTTCTTTGCTGTGAGGGTACTGGAGCCCTGGAGAAGGCTGCCCAGAGAGCTGTGGAGTCTCCTTCTCAAGAGATTCCAAACCCACGTGGACATTGTGACCCTGGGCAAGCTGCTGTGGGTGACCCTGATTTAGCAAGGGAGTTGGACTGGATGACCCCCAGAGGTCGCTTCAAACCCCCACCGTGCTGTGCCATAGTTTTGATGCTGTGTCCCACTGAGTACAAACCTGGAAGAACATGCTCTTTCAACATGGTTCCTTCTCTGGGTCCACTGCTCTGTCTTAACATGACCATTCCCCACAGACATGTGGCCCATTATTTTTTCATTCCAGCTGCACAAAACCTGTAATTCCACAGGCCATGAGCCTGTATCCACTGCTACAGCAGAAGGATAAGGATGCCTTTGCCTAACTTAGTAATTGACTCATCTATTCCTGGGCAGGTTTCAGAGTGTATTTCCAATAAACCTTCACTCTCATGAACTGCTCAGATGTGTAACCCCAAAGCATATCATTACTTCTGCTTTGATATAGATTATGGTAGACTAATTAGTTGCTCCTCTTGAGGTTGCCATGGATGGGGAGCAACTACATCCACTACTGAAGTCCAGCTCTAAGAAAGTTGGACTTTAAGCCTCGAAAAGTATTTACCTCTGAAGGTTTACTTTCCTCCTTTATTCCTCTGTTGCTCTCTAACACCCCCAGAAGTTATTGTTATTGGGTATTAATTTAATCCAAATGCAGGAGATGCTGACTGCAATGATAACAACCAAAACTACTCAATTGTTTTCCTGTGGAACAACTCTGTTTAAAATTCCGGTCACAGCAAAGTTGAAGACAACATACCCTTGGCTTCTGCGGGGGACTGGAATTTCATCCAGGGCGAATATTGGTTTTGATTTAGACACAAACATCTTCTAACAGCTTCTGATTTGCAGTCTCATCTAGCATATCACTGCATCAAGCTAGCCAAGAAACCATAATCTAAAGGATACAATCAAGTGGAAGCTGAACATGCATTCAGTCCAGGTGCTATATATATATTAAATACAAATCTCCTTACCTGGCATGGAATGTCTACCAGGACAATGTCATCAGTTACATCCTGTGTGCTGGAGAGATCATCCCTTACAGCATAGAGAAGAACAACAAAAGAAACATCAACCTGTCGGCAGAAGAGAGGAAGAGCTGCAGTAGGGAATGCCTTTGGAGTGATGGAGAGACACTTGAAAACTACTGGAATTCCTTTCTATCTCGGCCCACCTCCAGGAGCAGGATCCACCCTTTCTGATGGACTCTTCAAACAGAACTTATCCTTTTTATAATTTGTTTTTTCCCTATGTTAGAAAATCAGCAAAATAGCCAAATTGAAAACACCAAATGCTTAACCAACAAGATAGCTCTCTGTACATCAGGAAATGGGACAGACATCTCTCTGGAATCTTTAGCTTCCTTGTGCAGGAAGAGCTATCGTGTCTTATGCCTTGTCTTAGAGATTATCTTAAATCTTCTTTTATAGATTGTCTTGTATCTTATCTCACAGAATCACAAAATTAACCAGGTTAGAAAAGACCTTCGAGATCATCAAGTCCAACCTATTGCCTAACATCATCTAACCAACTAAACCATGACACCAACTGCCACATCCAGTCTCCTTTTAAACACTTCCAGGGACGGTGACTCCACCACCTCCTCAGGCAGCCCATTCCAATGCCAATCACTCTTTCTATGAAAAGCTTCTTCCTAACATCCAGCCTAAAGCTGCACTGGTGCAGCTTGAGGCTGTGTCCTCTTGTTCTGTCACTGATTGTCTGAGAGAAGAGACCAACCCCCACCTGGATACAATCTCCTTTCAGGTTATAGATTATTGTATATCTTATCTTATAGGTTGCCTTACATCTTACCTTACAGTTTATCTTATACCAACCCCCCTGAGCTGGTAGACAGGGAAGGAGAAGGGAATGAGGCCCCCTGCTCCAAGGAGAAATGGGTTGCAATCTGCTACATCATTTAGACACTCACAAGTCTATGGGACCAGATGGGACCAACCCAAGAGTACTAAAGAAGATGGTAGAAAAGTTAATCAAGTCAGTCTCCTCAAATTTTTCAGCAGTGCTGGTTAACTGGAGAGGTCCTGGCGGGCTGGAGGCTAACAAATGTGTAATGCCCACTGGAAGGATAATGAACTCATGAAGGATGAATCATGGAACGCAGTTCAAGCCTGAAAGCTCTCTGTTCACACACGGTTTGAGAGCTGGTGAGAAACATAGGGCAATCTGGGGAACCCAGGAAGAGCAGTGCTTCAGGTGGTTGCACATGACCTGGGAGATGACAGAACAGTTAATCATCGCACCGCAGCCCTCACCTGCACTGCTGCTGAAGGATTGTGCCTCCCTTCACATCCTTACAAGAGTGATAAAACATCTCAGTGGGAGGGGCACTTGGGGGCTGTTAAGTGACACAACTAATGAAGGCCATTAACATGTCAGGGTTAGATTTTAGCAGAGCAAGAGACAAGCCATCGTTTTTGTGAGCCAGCTGGTAGAAAGAGTGTATAACTAAAGCCACTCTTCCTCCAGAAATCTGAATTCAGACAGAAGTTCTTTTGTCATCTCTCCACATCATATGAGTGGAGCAGTAACAGAAGCAGTCATCTACTTAAGGATGGAGTTGAAATGCCTGCACTTGTGAAGATAGATGTTTTAGTTTAGTCTAAAACTGCTTTAGCTGAAATGTCAGCATAAATACTGGTTTTAAATGCATTCACTGTTTTTGACTCTACATTTGGAAGTTTTAAACAGGTCGAGGAGAAAAAAAAAATCCACAAAATAATTTCCTTTCAGACCAAGTGAAATGATTTATCTGATATAAAGCCTTTTCTCAGTGAGAAGTTTATATCAGTGAGAAGTGCTAACGCTAAGTGTGATTTAATCAACCTTAAATGAAAATGCTTCCATTCATGTTGGGATTTACATTGCACAGTTCTGGTAACAGAAGGTGTTCCACCAGAAACCAAAGGTTTGGGTTCCTGTCACTGCCCAGACTACTTGTGCCAATAGCAGATACTTGGGTAATTCTTGCCTCTCTTACCAAACTTATTCAGGTTTTACTGGGCAATTTACTTTTTACTTGGCAGTCTCTGTGAATAAAAAT